>AWOL01S0037710.1:0-53011 GCA_000715115.1 Nicotiana otophora | reverse complement strand
GCTACAATATTCTAATTTGGAATACAATTCCAAATTAAATATATCACAATATTCTAATTTATAATATACAANAATACAATATCCAAACTAAACATATCATAATATTCTAATAAAACATACTACAGTATTCTAATTTAGAATACAATATTCAAACCAAATCCAATATTTTAATTTGGAATACAGTATCCGAACCAAACATCCTACAACATTAGAATTTGGAATATAGTATCCAAAGCAAATATACCATAATTTTTTTAAACACGCTACAATATTCTAATTTGGAATACAATTCCAAATTAAATATATCACAATATTCTAATTTATAATATACAATATTATATTTTAGAATAAAGTAGGTATACATGGTAAAATAATTTTATAAAGTAGGTATATAGAGTAAAATAAATATTTTAATTGTATATGGTGTTAACTAATGTTTTCAACGGGCATACCACGTAGATTCCCCAATAATAAAAGGGTAAAAAAGATAGATCCTTTAAGTTATATATAGAGTTTAGTTCACATTTTAATTACGTTATTAAACAAGTAATGTGTATCATAAAAATTTACAGATAATTAAGCTTATAGATTATAATATTAATGTTTATCCTTATTATTCTCGAATGTATTGGTCTCAAGTCAACATGGAATCATATTTAACGAAATGGTAAATGTAGTGATTTATGAGAGTACTTGCTTCATAGGTCTCACTTGTAGAAGAACAAGTTTACTGGAAAGTCAGGTTTATTTGGATCTAAATTGCAAATCCTGGTGCAAAATTTAGTGGCTTTCTAAGTTCCAAGATATAGATACTGTTGTTTACCCTAAAAAAACGGATAACAATTAAATTTATATGTGGTTTTAAGGATATGCGGATTAATTCGACACAAATGATAAATGGCGTTAGATTAAATAGATAAAAGATGTAATAAATTGTCAAACCAGTAAGGAGAGTGATCTCGGACTCAGTAACGTCTTAATGAAATGCCTGTCTTCGATCCCGGGCTCGCACCAATGAAGAACTGATGAACGTGAACAAAAGTAAGAACTTTGAATAACAAAGAAAATAAGAGTATATTGCCTTGATATGCATGTTACAATGTGTCCCCATGAATAATAATCTTTCCCCTTTATATAGTAGGGGAGTTTTACCCTAAGTACAATTCTAAAAAAGGTAAAAATCTTCCGTTTCGCCGATCACCGATACGAGCCGAGATTCGCGATGTGATATCCGGTTAGGCACGGACGGCTCTTTGTTAGTCGTGCGCAGCTACTTGGTAATGTTTTCCGAAGTTTTCAATCTTCAGATCGACCCTCGAGGATATTGCCCCGATATCCCCGAGGGCAGGTACCTTGCCCGAGCCCTAATATGAGGGGTTCTTCGTTCTGATTCCGATACAATACGGTCATGTTCCTGCTCCGATTGGCTCACCGGGAAGACGAGTCATGCGGCGGGCTTGGTTTTACCCGTATTGATTGCATACAAATCGGAGACATGAACTCCTAGAGTATAACTCGCTCATAAAAAGTTCTTGTCATTTTGATAAGAAGCACTTGTATTCACTGTTTCAGGCATATTCCACTGTAGGTGCCAGTAGCTAATGGTATATCTTACTTGCAGTTAGTCACAGACTCACAGGAGCGATAACTGCCCCAGGGCATTTGAAGGAATATTTGCTTATTCTATTTCTTGAAGTCATTGACCCAATTTTTGTTAGGTTTGGTGGGAAACAACTTCCTCAACAAAAAGAAGGAAGCCAGAACCAGTATCAGAAATGGGAAACAGGTTCATGAATTTGTATTTGGGAAACTGCGTTTAACCTTAGTTATATACTATAATTCCTTTATCTGATGGAAAACATTGACACCACAAAGAAGGCAACTCGCTATTTCAATTAAATTGCTGATTGGCTCAGTTGACTTGACACTGGGAAGTAGTTTAAAAATTAAAAGACATTAAATTTGAAAGAAATAGATAATAAGAACTAATAAAATACAAAAGTGAACTGAAACTAACTAGTACCTTCAGTAATAAATCGTTTGAGCTGATCGATCCAACGTTGCAGTAATAGCTGACATATGTTCCGTGTGGACCGTGCCTGGAAGTGTCTTATGGACACCGGCTAACGTTGGTTCGAAGGAACATAGGCGACGGTAATTAATTTATTGCATATTCTTTGTCCAAAAAAGCTGCTATTTTATACCTATTGGTCTCGGAATCATACTCGTACAAATATTCATGATAATATTTCGGGTTACGATCTACTAAGAAAAGCACCTGTTTGCTGTCAATCCAGATTGGGAAACCATAATTATAGCCATCCACACCCGTAATGAAGTTGTCCAAAGTGTGGGAAACTCTCCAATTGTTGCTTACATAATCATAAGTAGCAATGATTATGGATTTCTTGAAAACGCAAACAAGAGTAAGTAAACCTTGTGCCACCCCTAACCATGTAAAACCAGTATAAGATTTGTACCAGATGGGATCGTGATAATTGATGAACTCAGGAAGGTCAAGAATTGTAGCTTGGTCTCTCTTTGTATCGAAAGCAAGAACTCGACCATCATCTCTGAGCCAATGCAAGGAATCATTCACGTAAACGGGTTTACTACTGACAACCAAATAGCTGAAACTATTGCCCAAGTTGATCCCCAATTGGAATTCATGCCACACGCCAGATCGCTCCGATGAAAATGCATAAAATTTATACCCTTCTTGCTCAGCTTGCTTCCCGACTATTACCAATTTATAATGATTTGAAGTAGAATAATCTACAGCTAAGCCTGCATCACCAATTATAAAAAATTTCTTGGCTCTGGATGTCGTATCAATTGGTGCATTCCGGTTATAGGATTGAAAATAGAATAAATCCTAATTTTATTATCAAAATCAAGGAGAAGGAGACCCTTGCATGAGGCCAAAACTGCAACGTTAAGGGGTAACACCGTTTGACAATGACTGGCTGGGATATGGTTTATGGAGATTTTGTGAAATTTTTAGATGATTTGTATGATGAATAGATGAGTCTTTTGCTGTTGGAATCAAGTTTGAGAAAATTTAGGATCAGAAATCTTACTATTGAAACTCTTGCTTAGAACTTTACATTGAATTGAAAGTTTCATAGGCAAACGGGAGATGATCTCTACAACTAAATCATCATTCAGTTCCATACTCGCAATAAGTATTAATTCCTTTGCTGCTCTGTTGTGAATATCTCAATAGCAGTTTCTCATGCCCTTGATTTCTTCTTTTCTTTTTCGTGTCTATAAGCAAGGACATAATATTTAATGTCAGTGTTTTGATTGGTGTTACAGTGTAGACCTTAGATGGACGATGACCAGGGAAATCTGTTGCTTTCCGCTTTTCGAGTTCCAAAAGGAAGATCCGTATGAACCATCAAATAACCATACAATTACAGATCAAGTCACTTAAAAAAGATAAAACAAATAATTACCTATATTAAGTGGGAATAAATTACTTTGAACATAAAACAGATAACTTTCTATGACAAATTAAATTACATTGTCATGTAATTTTTATTTATACTGTCAGTATATATAAGTTAATCGTATTTTCTTTAAGTTAATCCTACGTTCTGTCATACCTTTTTCTTAATTAGGGATAGTATATTCTTTTTCAAATTTCGTGTCTTATTTTATTATGTATATATCCATATTCATTTAATCTGTTTTTAAGTTTTTATTAAAAAAAATTCAAAACTTTAATGTACCATGAAATTTTTCTTGTTTATTGATGATAACTAACTATGTTCTAGTTGTGGAACTCATGGATTTTAAACTTAACGAAAGTTGAGTGAAAATAGCACGGGCTAGCCAGTTTTCGGACTGGTAATAAAAAAAATAGTCAGTTATTGCAAAGTCATTGAAAATAGTCACTGTTTCGCTGAAACACGGAAAGTTCCAGCATAATATGCTGGATTATGGAGTTTCTGCGTATAAACTTTACATGAAAAATAGTCACCGTTCCGCATGAACCATCAAATAACTATACAATTACAGATCAAGTCACTTAAAAAGATTAAACAAATAATTACCTATATTAAGTGGAACAAGTTACTTGGATAAAAAAAACTCGCTATAACAAATTAAATTATACTGCTCCTGTAAAATTTTGCCATACTGTTATTATATATATTAATATACTGGTAGTATATATACTATGCTAATATATTGTTAGTATATGTAAGTTATGCATTCTATCATACCTGTTTCTTTATTGGGGATAGTATATTTCTTTTTCAAATTTTATGTCTTAATTTACTATGTATATATTCTTAAATCTTAATTGAAGATAGTACTCATATTTTTTCAAATTTCGTGTCTTATTTATTATGTATATATATTTATTTAAAATCTATTTTATAAGTTTTTATTAAAGATTTTTCAAAACTTTAATGTACCTTGAAAATTTTCTTGTTTATTGATGATACTTTTGTTAGGATCGAAATAATCAGGTTTATGCGGAAGCTAATAAAGCAAACCTTGAACAACGATAAAACAGACAACAAAAGAGAAATATTTCAAAAGAGACACAAGCATTTAACGTGATTCGCTCAATTGACCTACGTCCATGGCGGAGATAAGCAATCCACTATAAAAATAGAGTACAAAATATCGAGAGAACAACCTCACGAAGAGGCAAACACAAGTGACACGCTAACACTTGTCTCGAAGAGTTCTACCCCTAAACACGACTCTCAAACCCCATATGGCTACATTGTGGATGCTACTGAATAAGAAGGAAGGGTCTTCAATTTATAGAAGTTCAAACCTTTTCCTATAAGAAAATGAACTAGCCAAATATGAGAGATTTATAATTTCCTTCTACAAGAAGAAAAACTCAATTATGGTAATTATATTGCCATTTTCCTTCAAGAGATAGGAAAACCAAATATGGTAAGAAAATCAAGACAAGCACCTAATAATTCTCCTCCTTGGCCTGAATTTTCTGATAAAACAAATTTGATCCACCTTCTTCACATAATCTTCAAAAGTTGCATCTCCAAATCTCCGCCACAAAGTTTGTCTCAACGTGAGCAACACTCCAGCCAAATTTCTCAGACAAAAATCTCGATTACCATCAAATAGGTTGCGGTTAGAACTAAACCCGCTAAGATGAACATGTATTGAACCTCGCTCGGATACCACTGTTAGGATCAAAATAATCAGATTCATGCGGAAGCTAGTAAAGCAAACCTTGAATAACAATAAAACAGACAACAAAAGAGACTCAAACATTTAACGTGGGTCGGTCAATTGACTTACGACCACGGCAAATATGAGCAATCCACTATAAAAGAAAGTACAAAATATCAAGAGAACAACTTCATGAAGAGGCAAACACAAGTGACACACTAACACTTGTCCCGAAGAGTTCTCCCCCTAAACACGACTCTCAAATCCCATATGGCTACATTGTGGATGCTACTAAATAAGAAGGAAGGATCTTCAATTTATAGAAGTCAAAACCTTTTTCTACAAGAAAATGGACTAGCCAAATATGAGAGATTTATAATTTTCTTCTACAAGAAGAAAAACCCAATTATGGTAATTATATTGCCCTTTTCCTTCAAGAGATAGGAAAACCAAATATGGTATGAAAATCAGGACAAACACCTAATAATTTTGTCCTAATTGTTGGATTCATGGATTTTAAACTTAATGAAAGATGAAGAATATACGACCATTGAATTGATATGGTAGATATCGGAATATCTATGTTTTTATTTCATTTTGTGATAAAAATCTCTTATGAGAGTCTCATATTTTATTAAAGTCTTTTCTAAGAGTCTCATTATTTAATTAATCTTTACGAAACACATTTATAGAATGCTAGTGATTCGGTTGAAATTTATTAAACTAAAGGATCAATAAGTGCATGACTTGCATATATTTTGTCGCATTTAGGAGGTGACAACCATGGAAGCTTAGCTTCTTAGAGGAAGAAATGAAGGAGAGAAGAGAGAGAGAGAGAGAATGCAGTAACCGAATTTAGTGTTGTATTGAAAAGCTGTAAATGAAATCTGTACATAGCCCCTTATATATAATACTCACTAACTACTCTAACTAATGACAGCTAATTACAGTTGTACTACTCACTTACCAAATAACTATAATTTGTTATCTCCTAACTAACTAACCACCACATGTGCTCCTCACGTGCTAAGTTATTCCTTTCTTAATACTCCCCCTCAAGCTGGTAGGTGCATACACATTGAGCACTCCCAGCTTGGACATCAAATGCTCATGTTGTGACCTTGCCAATCGTTTCGTTAGTACGTCTGCCAATTGGTCATTGGAGCATATGTGCATTGTTTTAACCATCCCCATTTGAATTTTCTCCCTTATGAAATGACAGTCTATTTCAATATGCTTTGTTCTCTCATGATAAACTGGATTTGGTGCTATCTGCAAAGCAGCTTTGCTATCACAGTATAAGGCAACATGCAACTCTACTTCTGCACCAAGCTCCTTGAGCAAACCTATCAGCCACACCAGTTCTGCTATCACTGAAGCCATGCTTCTATATTCTGCTTCAGCTGAGCTTCTAGACGCTGTACTCTGTTTCTTTGACTTCCAGGATATTAGTGAGTCCCCATGCTTAATGGTGAACCCTGTCACTAATCTTCTAATACTTGGACATGAAGCCCAATCTGCATCATAAAATGCAGTTAGAGTATTCTTCTTACTGCTACTCATCATAATCCCAAGACCTGGTTCCCTTTTCACATATCTCACTACCTTGATTGCTGCTTCCCAATGTAATTTCTTGGGGTTGTGCATGAACTGGCTAAGTGTTTGAACAGCAAAAGCAATATCCAACCTTGTCAAGGTCAAATACAAAAGCTTTCCCACTAGCTTCTGATATCTTTCCCGGTTAGTCAATGTTTCATCATCTTCTACTCATGTATGATCATCAAACTCCTTTGTTATAGATTTCTGATTGCAATCCAAAGGGTCCACCTTGGTTTTGTAGCACTGAAACCCAAGTCAGATATTAATTCTAAACTATACTTCCTCTAATTCATTAGTATCACTTTGTATGATCTGTAGAATTCAATACCTAGAAAGTATTTCAACTCTCCCAGGTCTTTGATTTTGAAAGACTGATGCAGTCTCTCTTTGGTTTCCTCCATTAACTTTCAATCATTGCCAGTTATGAGCATATCATCTACATATATAAGTATGATCACTATGCTGGTTCCTTGCCTTCTTGTGAACAAAGAATAGTCAAAATGGCTTTGCACAAACCCATGAAGAACCAGTGAGTTTAACATTCCATTGTCTGCTTGCCTTTTTTAGGCCATATAGGGATTTGACAAGTCTGCAGACCTTGCCTTCAGTGTTCTCCCCTTGGCTTGCAAATCCCTCAGGTAACTACACCCTGAAGGAAGGCATTGTATACATCCATCTGATGAATGTGCCAACCTTCAGATGTTGCAATAGAGATCACAGCTCTCACAGTCACCATCTTTACAACAGGAGAAAATGTCTCATTGTAGTTAAGCCTCTCCTTTTTGTTGTAATCCTTTGCCACTAGTTGTGCCTTGAACCTTTTAACATCTCTATTGGCTTTGTACTTTACTTTGTAAACCCATTTACATCCTATAGGAGTTTTTCCCTTTGGTAGAGTCACTAAATTCCAAGTTTGATTGTCTTCTAGAGCTTGGATTTCAGCTTTCATTGCTTCTATCCATCTCTTGTCCGAAGATGCCTCAAGAAATGTCTTTGGTTCTATTATTGTTGAAAATGCTTTCAAATAGTCCTGATAAGCGGCTTTAGTTTTTCATAACTCAGGTACTTGCAGATGGAGTATAGCTTTGGAGATTTATCTAGAGCTTCTGCAGTGACATAATCTGTCATCCATACTGGTGTCTTCTTATCTCTATTGGACTTCCTGATAGCTTGATCAGCTTGTGTAATCTCATGGACATCTGCAACATATTCCTGCTCCAAGTTGTCTGCACTTGTTAGCTCAGGGTCTATAGCATCCAAGTGTCATGCATCTGCTTCTTCCCAAGAATGTCAGTGGCATGTATCTGGCTCTTCCAAAGGAATTCCCTCTGAAGAGTCTCCTTCTTGTGCAACTACAGGATTGACTATGTTTTATTGATGTCTGATGCTGGTTGCATCTTCATTGGTACTCCAGTTGGCATGATCTGGTCTGAAACCTGCTCATTCAGAAACAAATGACTAATCTGCTGCTTCTAATGCTTGAAAGGGAAGATTGCTTCATTGAAGGTGACATCCATGTTAACAAATAAGCACAGTTTGGTTAGATCATACAATATATAGCCTTTTGTGACCTCTGAATATCCTATTAATGCTGCTGCAACTGCTCTACTTCCAAACTTGTCACTGGTATGTATCTTCTTTGCATAGCACAAATATCCCATAGTTCTAATGTTCTCTATACTGGCTTTTCTACCATGAAAAACTTCAAATGGAATCTTCCATGTCAAGACTCTGGAGGACACCATGTTCATCACATATGCTGCAGCTAACACACAATGTCCCCAGAACTTGAGTGGAATGCTTCCTTGGAACCTCATAGCCCTTGCGATTTCATATGTGTTTGTGCTTCCTCTCAGCTATCCCATTCTGCTGAGGAGTGTAGACACATGTTTTTTGATGAAGAATTCCATAATCCTAAAATAGTATACTACATTCTGCATTTACAAACTCCGTTTCATTGTCAGTTCTAATGATCTTTACATTTCTGTTGAACTGTGTTTGAACAAGTTTAAGGAAATTTCTCAATACTATTGTCACATCACTTTTAAGTTTCAATAGATATACCCAAGTCATCCTTGAATGACCATCTACAATTGTCAGAAATATTTCATTCCCATCAAAGGTTTGCACATCATATGGTCCCCATACATCAATGTGTAACAACTGAAAAATCTCTTCGACTTTATTAGTATTATCATTGAAAGGCAATCTAGTGTGTTTTTCTAGTGAGCAGACATTACAATTTCCTAACTTTGTTTTACACTCATCATACGTCAAAGTAAACAAATGTCTTATTGCTCCTACAAAAGCATGTCCTAATCTCCTATGCCATAGCTCAATATCCTGGCTTTTATTCCTTCTAGCTAATCCCAACAATGCAATTATCTTCCTTTCAGCAGAAGATTGAGGAGCAAGTAGAGTCCTCTTCTTTCTCTATCAATCCCCTTCACCTTCCCACCACAAAGGTCCTAGAAGATGCAAAAGTCAGGGTAGAACCCAACACAACAACTTAGAGCTCTGGTGATCTTAGATACTGATAAGAGATTATATCTAAAATCAGGTATGTATAGAACATTATCAATTCTTTCTGTGTTCATCACATTACAGGACCTTATGTGAGTTACATGCGAGACTCCTCCATTAGGTAGATGTACTCTTTTTGAGTCATTTTGACCAACTTCCAGCCTATTCTTCAATAGTTCTAGGTCTGAGATCATATGATTTGTTGCTCTAGTGTCTATGATCCATTCATCACTATATTCATTTGCAAAGAAAGCTTTAATACTACCTGCTATATTTGCTGAGCTACCTGCCATGTTTGCTGAGCTCTCAGGTATGTTTGTTTTTGTTGAGGAGCTTCACTATCTGATTATATTGTACTGCAGTAAAATGTGGAGGCTATGGAGTGAATGTAGGTCCCTTAAATGCATCTGCTGCTCTCAATCCATCTGCAGGTCGATTCCTTCCTCCCCCTTCATCAGTAGGTCTGGTGTCTCCCAAAATCACATTATGTGCAGAATTGCGTCCATACTTCTTTTTGAACTTGATATCCTCTGGATAGCCAATCAACTTAAAGCAGCCATCTCTAGTATGGCCCTTCATCTTGTAATAGTAAGATTGGACATTGTAATTCCTTTTAACTTTCTGAGCATAGGATCCCTTTGTGCTTATCATGGCTGTCATTTCAGCTTTGTCTCCACCAATTGTCATATTTGCTATACTTCTCTGGCTCTCTCTTTCAACCAGCATAGAGTAAGCTTTGTTCACTATTGGAAGTGGTTCCATCATCATGATCTATTCATGAGCCTGCTCATATGTCTCGTTTAGCCCCATGAGAAACTGCAACAACTTCTGCCTCCGCATGAAAGTTAAATAATCTCTTGACTTTGGGTAATCACATCCAGGAACTGGTGCTAAACTGTCAAATTCAGCCCAGAGTTCGCGCAATTTGGAGTAGTAACTGGCAATAGAACTGGTTACTTGATTCACTGTGGCTATTGCTTTATGCAACTGAAATATTCTAGATCCATTCACTTTGTCGAATCTCTCCTTTAAATATCTGCAAATGGCATATGCATATGAGGAATACACAATTTCACTCAGTAAATTTTCGAGACACAATTCATTATCCACGATAGAATGATCGCATTGCATCTCTCCCACAGATCTGTCAAATTTGGACCATAACTTTCATTTTTATAGGTACCTTCAATGAATTTCATCTTATTGCGTTCTAAGATCGCAATACGCATTGCTCGGCTCCATATGGAATAGTTTTCAGATCCTGTCAGTTGCAGAGAGATCAGTATCGCTCCTGAATTATCTGTGGAATGCAAAAATAGAGGATGATTATGGCTCAAATTCTCAGGCAAAGTGTTGTCTGATGTTGCCGCCATTGTCAAACTCAGAAATCTTCAAGTTGTGCCCTAGAAATTGAAGAAGATTCAGAAGAAGTTGTCTCCTACATTGAAGCTGAAAACTGACGAATTTAGCTAATTACGAACTTGTAAGACCATAATAATGGCCTCATCGCTCTGATACCATGTCGAATTTAGGAGGTGACTGCCATGGAAACTTAACTTCTTAGAGGAAGAAATGAAGGAGAGAAGAGAGACAGAATGTAGTAACCGACTTTACTGTTGTATTGAAAAACTGTAAATGAAATCTATACATAGCCCCTTATATATAATACTCACTAACTACCCTAACTAATGACAGCTAATTACAGTTGTACTACTCACTTACCAAATAACTATAAGTTATTATCTCCTAACTAACTAACCACCACATGTGCTCCTCACGTGCTAAGTTATTACCTTCTCAACATATTTTTTACTTAAAATTTATAAGTTAATTAGAGCTGTTGGTTTAAGTTGATGTAACCGTCAAACGCGGATAAGCATTTTCCATGCATATCAAATGTAAACATCAAGCGTTGTTGTTAATTACTTACTCTATTATGTAGTGTATTATATTAATCTGAGACTTTCAAAGGTCAAATTACTTGATTTAGCTAGTGTAATATACCAAGTGCCAATAATTTTTTCCAAATCTCAAAATTTTGTGTGCACCCATTCTCATTTTAACCCAGTACAAAAGGAGAAATAGACTATTCCCACACACGCAAACGCACAACGAAATGACGAATTTAGAAGGAAATGGGTCTTCATGGAAATGTTGAAATTAAAAAGTGTCTTTATGGAAATGTTGAAATTAAAAAGTGTCTTTTTCATATCTTTTTTTATGTGTAAATGATAGATCTCATATGTGTAAAAGCAAATCTTCAATGTGTAAAAAAAAAGAGATGTGATCATAAAACTAAAAACAAGTTTATAATGATCCACAAAACTATTTGACCCCGTATAGGCAGGGAAAGACAAGTCCAAACAGTGAACAAAAGAGAACAGACAAAGAGACTAACGAGTACAAAACCAAAGTGAAAAAAGAAGAAAAGGAAAAAGGGACAAACCAAGAAAGAAAAGAGCAGTTGAAGGGAAATTGCTGAAAATTTGAGGATTCATTTGCTGGGTAATTAGGTGGAAATTTGAAAGCAAACCAAGGTTATTAGTGGAGTACTATGTTTCTAAGTGGTCACAACTCACTATTCATGTCATTAAAATGGTCCCACTAGGATTCTTTCAAAATATTCTACAGCTCAAAGATTATTTTATACTACTGTTTTTATACAGTTATGAACGTGTGTGCCATTTCTATATCAATTTTCCCTAATCGTAACATTTTTGTTTAAGTTTGATATTATAATTAAACATAACAAGTAATTCACCGAGATAATGGTCTTAATAAGTTCAAAAAGATTTCCTGCTATGATAATGTTTTCTTCTTTAAGTTTATCACGAAAAAAGTTTGAATGAGAAAAAACTTTATATCTTATGACTGTAACATAGGAGCCTTCCAATAGATTTCGTTCAATCCACATCACTAAATTTTTTGTGTATAAAGGAAGTCTTAGGATTAAGAACTTATTTTAATTTTGAAAATTTTAGGTGCAAATATGGTAACAAAATTTGTTTCACGTGGGATACCATCAACATATTACTGGCCCATTATATTCTTTCTTTGAAAATTTGAATTGCTTTTTATCTTTTAGCCTTGTTTTAGTAAAATTTTTCAAATTTTCAAAAACAAAAAAGGGGAAAAGCAAGTATTCGAAATGACGCGTCCTCGAATTCAGGGCCCACTGATGTGGAATATTTACCGTACGATATTTCCATATTATTTCGAGGTGCCCTGTATTATCGGCGAGTCAAGATATTTCTACTCGTTTTCCATTTCTTTAAAAACGGTCAAAGTGACAAAAACGAAATCAAAAGGCATAAAACTTGCGCATAGGGTTCTTTGAAATCGTGAAAAAAGAGAGAGAGAAATGGCAGAGCAGCTAACGGAGGAGCAGATCGCTGAGTTCAAGGAGGCCTTTAGCCTTTTCGACAAGGACGGCGATGGTAATACTACTCATTTTATTCTAAACCTTACGGTAGTCTGATGATGTGATAATGTTTTTATGCATTTTTTTTGTTGTGGCCGAGGCGTTGTTTATGTTATTGCATCTGATTTGTTGATTTTAGAGTAGATCTAAGCTTTAGCTACACTTTTTTGGTTGACTTTCAATTATCGCGATTTACTGGTCAAGTGTTAGAAATTACTATTGAAAGCCTAAATTACGCCGTTTAGTTGGTTTTGTTGTTGTGCTATAAACTGAAGAAAGAAAAATGCTTAGGAACGGATCGTTTAATAGTTGAAGACGTTGAAGGACTAGAGTTTAAGTATCGTAGGATCAGTGATTGTTCAATTTCGCTAATCTGCTCATAGAGAATATCGAAAATATTTAGGGAGGAAGAGCCACTTTTTATTTGTAGAGTTGTTAGTAATGGAGCTAGCTTTTACTTTTCCTGAAGGTGTGCCTAATGTGTTGCATATGAAAATTCTGTGTCACATTTGGCAATTTCTATCACACTTAAAAACTCTGTTTGAAGTTTTGCATGTATCATTCGATTGATTGGTTGATCGCGTCTTGCAGCATTTATGGAAGTCCTTGTTTACTTGTTCCTTTACCTTTTTAGTTAAAACTCATGAAGTGCCTTTACTAAGCCGGTTTACAGTATTACCCGTGTTTTTTTATTGGAATTGTTTCAAATCCAGAGAAAGATAAAAGTTTATGTGATCCGTTTTTGGCTGGACAGAGTGTTCTTCTTTACTTTCCCGTTTGTTTCTCATTTTATTTGCAAAAAGGAGCTGCGTCTTGGTGTGTGTGTGGGGTTTTTTTTTTTTTGGGGGGGGGGAGCTTTTTCATATGATACCCTGGCATAGTTTTATCACCTTTTATTTTCTCAATGTAATTGCACCCTCTTTGCTCCTTAAAGTCCCAATGGAGATTCTTCATTTTATTCTCCTAAGGAGTACCTCTATGTTAATATTTTGTTGTTAGTTAGTTTTCTGGTGATTATATCTCAATAAATAGCCTATGTGCCGCGAGCGAAATCAAAAGCTCTAGTTGTGATCTGAAATTTGCCTCTATAGGCTGTATTACTACCAAGGAATTGGGAACAGTGATGAGATCACTTGGTCAGAATCCCACTGAAGCTGAACTACAGGATATGATCAGCGAGGTTGATGCTGATCAGAATGGAACCATTGATTTTCCAGAGTTCTTGAATCTGATGGCACGTAAGATGAAGGTATAGGAGTTCTAGCTTTTTTAATATTATGTCTTTCGTATGTGGCGCTGTTGAGATATTTGTGATGATGTCAGGTATTCTCAAGTTCTTTTTTCAGATGCCTCCTTGAAAATTGATCTTATAGACAATTTGAACTTATTTGACTAGTGTGGATACCAACTTTGCTGTTATGATCCAAATCCTTTCTGTTTCTTGCAGTTGTGGTTATTTTATGCATATATCAATTTGTGTTCGTATCTTGGTGCTCTGATTTTTTTTGGTAAATTATTTTCTGTGATTAGGGATTGTCATGTTGTAATCCAACTTCATGTATTCGTACTTGTCAGATATCAACTCGATAACATGCAGACACTGTTCATTTTAAAATATTTGTCGTATTTCAAGCGTTGAAATACTGTCGACGACTTTGATATTAAGTGATCTTTGGATCAAAATTGAGTATGCAATTGTCTGGACCCTTCCTAGATTCTATCAAACCATTCAAGAGAAACATTGTTCGAAGTTCTGCGGGCACCAATCAGACATTTTTACAAGATTTGTTAGTAAGAAGGTTTTATGATTAATCATTCTTTCTTAGGAAAAATGGTTCTTGACATGCAGAGGACTATGTAAATATCCAAGTCACTGTCCTGAGATAGTATCATCATCAAGGGATCAGTGATTGGTTAATTCTTCCTTTCGTTCTTTAGCATTTTGTTATTGTTTCCCCATTGAATCTTATAAAAACATGACAAGGAAGACAGAAATGTGCTTTCTTCATCGATCAAATATTCTTAATTGTCAAATCTAGTAGTATTGTGCTCAAACAATAAGTTTTTATACTTGGGAAAACAATGTACCAGCTTTACCTCTTTCATGATGAAATATGATTTGGACTATTCTTGTGAAGGACACTGATTCTGAGGAGGAACTCAAAGAAGCTTTCAAGGTTTTCGATAAAGATCAGAATGGCTTTATTTCTGCAGCTGAGGTACCTTTCTGTAGAAAAGTAATTTTCTGCAAGTAATTATGAGTAAAGTGCAATTTAACATGCTAGTTGTATTTTCCTTAGCCAGTATTGTGGGCAGCCGATTCATAGCCTCTTATATCTACAATTTACATTTCAGCTTCGTCATGTAATGACGAACCTTGGAGAGAAGCTGACTGATGAGGAGGTGGATGAGATGATCCGAGAAGCAGATATTGATGGTGATGGGCAAGTTAATTACGAGGAGTTTGTTCGCATGATGCTTGCCAAGTGATGGCTTTAGATTCTCGTGTATTTTGTGACTGGCCACTTAGTTACTATAACTTCTAGCTGGCAGTTTATATTCTGTGTTGTTAAGACAAACAAATGTGTCGTATGCTTTTACTAGCATCTAGACTCCTTTCAGTTTATATGTTTTAACTTCTGGGCTACTAGTGTATACAGCTATAGTCCCTTGCCCATCCAAAGGGTAAAAGAAAAGGAGAAATTAGATAGTTCATTGGTAATATCTTGTTTGCTGCTTTGGTTTCTTTCCAGGCTACACAGTGTGTGTGTTCACTGTCTCTCTAACTGTTTTGTTTCCCTTTGTTTCTGGACTTTGCTTCTATCATTCAGGTCAAATGCAAGGTGATTATATCCTAAAGCTAGGGGTGCCAAAGTTAGGCCCAAAAATATGTAACCAGTCCAGCCCTCCCAATATTTCACAGCTTGGGCATGCAATATTTTCCTGACGGGCTTGATTGAGCATAACTCAATCTGACTCGTGAAAAAAGGTAGTCCAATTTCAACCCGTTAGGTTGCCGAAACTTCAACCTGTAAGAAACCGCTAGGCTTTGCGTTTCTTACCGTTTCATCCCGATTAATTCTTCTTTGGTTGCTGGGTGTTTTATGCTTATTCTTCAAATGTGTTTCATACTCATTGAGTCAGCTCTAATACATTAACCTTGCTGCCACTTGATGAAATTTTAATTTCATATTCAAGTGATTTGATACCTATGAATAATCTGGGTATGAGATCATGATTTAGAATTCAGGATGAAGAATTATCTTATTAAGCTAATCAGAGAATTTTTTTAAAACAAACTATGCCCATAATGATTTGAATATATACCTTATTTATGATAACCGAAAAAGAAATAACCTTTTTGAAATTTTATCTACTTGTTACATACTCTACATGATATAAAGTATTACTACCATATGACATGGTGTGCATATTTTTTGTGTACAGTTGTTTCTTTCTTTTTCTTATTAATAATCTTTCTTTTGTTTTCATATATTATCATACGTAATGTCATGGGCGGCTTTCCAGCCATGCGCCATGACCCCTTGGACGCGCCCCGTGGCGTCCTGGGAGGCCTCCCAATGTCCAGTGCCACGATCAGCTCCGTGGTCTCGGCAACTCCAAGTGACAAGCGCGCATGTGACTCTGTCGCCCCACCGATAGCCATCGCCAACGCGCAGCCACAGGCAAATGCCAACAGCGCCGCGCGCGCAGACCCTGATGCTAAAGACAAAGTTGCTGCCAACGGACTTGTTTCTACCTTGTAGAAGACTAAGTCATTTTCATTGTAAATATAGAGTAGTTTTACTGCATTTTCTTTCAATGTTCTTCTACAGCTTATGTAGATCAAGTTATGTAACTTTGGTTTATTTTTTTAAGCATTATTAAGGGGGATCAAGCAATCAAACTTTCTAACAAGCAAGCAATTCTCTGTACTGGTGTCTCTCCCCCCAACACCGTGTCGCTTTTCTGTAATAGCTTTCATTAATGCAATCAAGCTTTCTTTCATTCTCAATTCTCTTTTTTGTTCTCTCAACTGCTCTTTTTTGTTCTCTCAATTGCTCTTGACATTGGTTTTTCCGTACGGCACTGACAATCTAGTCTAGCATACGGAGGGACCTTAGTTGGCGGACAATAACTACACGGACATCGGTTGCTTAGCCTTACGTCGCCCTTCCAAGGAATTTCAGGAAGGCGCCGCGTAACAGTTGGTATCAGAGCCTAGGCTCGACATTGGACGAGGGAACATATTGCCATTACCACCATTTCTGACCATGGTGCTAAACTCTGGTGGTAGGTGAAGTACGAAGCCATCAAGGCCGGTGAAGATACTCTAGAGACATGGGCAGAACTGAAGGCAGCCATACGCCTACAGATCTTCCCCGAAAATGTTGAGTACAATGCAAGGAGAAAGCTACGGGAGCTTCTCCAAACCAAATTAGTGTGGGACTGCGTGCGAGAATTCTCCGCACTCATGCTGAACATACGAGACATGGGGGACAAAGACAAACTCTTCACCTTCCTGGAAGCGTTGAAGCCTTATGCCCGTATGGAGCTGCAAAGACAAAGGGTAGATACTTTACCCTAGACGATCCAAGCAGCGGAGTGCTTTGGGGACTATCAAGTGGAAGCTCGGAAGGATAGGCCTCAACAGCCGGTCCGAGGGGGATACAAAGGGGTCCATCCTAGCACTGGGGGCCCTAGCAGAAGTGGAGGAGATCGGAGTGTAACCAAATCTAAGGCTCACTCCTTAGGCAGTACTAGTGTTGCATCTAACAACAACGATCGGGGGGAGGAAACCTCCTTCAGGATGCCATCATTGCGGCGGGCCACATTAGAATAATGAATTCCCCCATGCACAGATGAATGCCCATCAAGCTTTTGATGATGAGACAGATGACGACGCAGATAATGCTGACCAGACCGAACCCGTAGGTGCCTACCATGGTTGGCTCTATTTCTGAGCCTTAGTGGGAACCAATGCTGGTATTCGTAAGAAGAAGGACCCATGCCCAATCACCAAGAAAGGGAAAAAGAAGGCGGATGAGAAGACTCCTTTTAAATAAGAGAGGACCTTAATGTTCGTCGAGATGAAGGTGAATGGCAAGCCCATTCGGGCGATGATAGACACGGGTGCTACCCACAACTACTTAGCCTCGACTCAGGTAGAGTGCCTTGGTCTAGTTGTAGGAAAGGGCAGATGTCGTGTCAAGGCTATCAACTCACCTCCTCAGCCAGTGGGTAGAATAGCCAAAGAAGTACCAGTAAAGCTTGGCCCTTATGAAGGAAAATTCAACCTGCGCGTGGTGATTATAGATGACTTCGAGTTGATAGTAGGGTTGGAATTTCCGAGACAAACCAACACCATGCCGGTACCATATGCCGACATGTTACTAATGATGGGAGAAAACGGGGCCAAGCCCTGCATTATCCCGTGCTATCCCATAAAGATAGCCGCCGAGAACATCTCGGCCTTGCAGTTAAAAAAGGGGGTCAAAAGACATGAACCTACGTTCCTGGCTACCCTATGTATTAAAGATATAGAACGCTCCTCGGGTCCCAGTCCTGCACTCGTAAAGGAGATGCTACTGGAATTTGAAGACATCATGCCACAAGACATGACAAAGCGACTCCTGCCTAGGCGCACTGTGGACCATGAGATTGAGTTGGCGCGGGTGCGAAGCCACCCGCCCGGGCGCCGTACAGAATGTCACAACTCGAACTCACCGAGCTTCAGAGACAATTGACGGAAATGCTAGACACAGAGATCATCGTACCCTCCAAGTCCCCATACGGGTCCCCTATGCTATTCCAAAAGAAACACGATGGCAGCTTACGACTCTGTGTGGATTATGAGGCTCTAAACAAAATCACTGTGAAGAACAAGTACTCCGTTCCGCTAATGGCAGACTTGTTCGATAGGCTAGGTAGTGCAACAATGTTCACCAATATAGACCTGAAGACAGGTTATTGACAAGTTCGGATTGCGGAAGGTGATGAACACAATACAACCTGTGTGACCAGATATGGGTCGTATGACTTCTTGGTCAAACCATTCGGCTTGACTAACACTCCAGCCACATTTTGCACCCTGATGAACCAAGTCTTCTGAGAGTACATTGACGAATTCGTGGTGGTCTACTTGGATGACATTGTGGTATATAGCCAAACACTAGAAGAATACCTGGAGCACTTGCGGAAGGTCCTAGGCCAATTGCGGGAGCGCGAATTATATGCAAAACTATCCAAGTGCTCTTTTGCTCAAAAGTGGATTGACTTCCTCGGATATGTCATCAAGGAAGGACGGATCAAGATAGACCAACAGAATATTCAGGCTATCACAGATTGGCCACCGCCCAAAGATAGCCACGCCTTGAGGGCGTTCCTTAGCCTATGCAACTTCTATCAGTGATTTGTCAAAAAATACTCCCTCATCGCAGTGCCATTGACAGAACTTCTCAAGATGGTCACGCCTTGGAATTGGGGACCCAGGCGAGCTGAGGCCTTTAACTCATTGAAAGCGGCTATGTCTAGTAGCACCATCTTAGCCCTCCCGGACTTGGCCAAGCCATTCGAGGTACAAACGGTTGCCTCCGACTATGCCCTTGGTGGAGTCTTACTACAAGAAGGGCATCCCGTAGCGTACGAGAGCCGGAAGGTAAAGGATGCAGAGCGGCGCTATGCCGCCCATGAGAAAGAATTATTGGCTGTCGTTCATTGCTTTCGCCTTTGGAGGCACTATTTGCTGGGAACCTCGTTCGTGGTCAAGATAGACAATACGGTTGTTAGCCATTTTATGACCCAGTCGAAGCTGAATGGTCGACAGGCCAGGTGGCAGGAACACCTAGCGGAATTTCACTTCAACTTGGAGTACCGAAGTAGGAAGACTAATCATGTTGTTGATGTGCTCAGTCGGAGAGATGATCTAACATCGGTGTGCCTACTCGCCACCCTAAGGGGGAGCGAAGTAGCCACCACCATAAAAGACCAGATACATGATCTACTCATCAAGGATCATGCTGCACAATATTTGGTTGATTTGGTAGGACAGGGCAAGACTCGCCAGTTCTACACAGAAGATGGTTTTTTGAAAGTGAAAGGGAACCGATTATATGTTCCTAAAGGAGGAGATCTGCGAAGGACTCTTCTAGCGGAAAGCCACGATACTTTGTGGGCCGGTCATCCCGGTGAGGAACACACCATGGCATTACTTCGCCATGCTTATTGGCCTCAAATGGCCGATGACATCGCTCAGTATGTGAAGACTTGTCTAGTATGCCAGAAGGATAAGTCAGACCACTTGACGCAAGCGGGACTCTTAGAACCACTAGATGTCCCAAAAAGACCTTGGAAAAGTATTTCCCTGGATTTCATCACCGGATTTCCCATGGTCGGAGATCTCACAACTATCTTGGTTGTGGTGGATCGGTTTTCCACGTATGCTACCTTTATAGTAGCCCCATAATATATATCAGCAGAAGATATAGCTCGACTCTTCTTCTCCCATGTCATCAAATATTGGGGCCTGCCTAAAGACATCATTAGTGATCGTGACTCACGCTTCACTAGCAACTTTTGGACCCAACTCTTTAAGTGCCTCGAGTCAAAATTGAGTCAGAGATCAAGTTTTCATCTGCAATCTGATGGCCAGACGGAGCGATTCAATGGCATGCTGGAGGAATATCTCCGCCACTTCGTAAACGGATCGCAGAAGAACCGGGTAAAGCTACTGGATGCTGCTCAATTGTGTTTCAATTCACAAAAGAGCTCTAGTACCAACCGAAGCGCTTTTAAAATTATTACCGGACAACAACATCTACTCCCACACACCGTCAATGCACCAAATATGTCAAAATCTCCTCGAGCTTCTAACTTCTCAAAAGAATGGAAGTGAAATTTGGAGATAGTGCAGAAACCTAAAAGCGGATAAAGAGGCATACTGATCAAAATCCTCGCTTTGTTGAATACCAACTAGGAGACAAAGTGATGGTCAAAATCCCAAAGCGGTACTTGTTTGCAGGGGTTCATGACCCTCGCCTATTGCAAAAATATATTGGACCCTTGTCCATTGAAAGGCATATTAGGAAAGTTGCATATCAGGTGGATACCCCAGCTTGGTGGAAAATCCACCCCGTTTTCCATGTCAGTCTCCTAAACCTTTTTGGTAAGATATAGAGGATCCTTCACGGAGCCAACTCACAATATCCAGTATTCGAAGCCCCAATTCAACCGGAAAAAGACGTGCTGAAGCTATTCTTGATGATCGAGTGATTCACGCCTCAAGAAAAGATCACCAAGAGTTCTTGGTGAAACGGCAGGGATGTGATACAGAGGAGAATACCTAGGAGAGGGAAACAAACATCAAAGCCTACAAGAGCCTAATTGATGATTATCTTGCAAGTAAGGCGCCGAGGACGTCGCCAACTCAGGTGGAGGAGAATGTCATGGGCGGCTTTTCAGCCATGTCCCATGACTCCTTGGACGAGCTCCGTCGTGTCCTGGCAAGCCTCCCAACGCCCAGCGCCACGGTCGGCCCTGTGGTCTCGGCAGATTCAAGTGACAAGCGCGCATGTGTCTCTGTCACCCCACCGATAGCCATCGCCAGCGCCCAGCCACATGCAGATGCCAACAGCGCCACACGCGCAGACAACGCCGCGCGCGCAAACCCTGATGCTAAAGACAAAGTTGCTGCCAACAGACTTGTTGTAGAAGTCTAAGTCCTTTTCATTATAAATATAGAGTAGTTTTACTATATTTTCTTTCAGTGTGCTTCTACAGCTTATTTAGGTCAAGTTATGTAACCTTGGTTTATTTTTTTAAGCATTATTAAGGGGATCAAACAATCAAACTTTCTAGCAAACAAGCAATTCTCTGTACTGGTGTCTCTCCCCCCAACACCGTGTTATTTTTCTGTAATAGCTTTCATTAATGCAATCGAGCTTTCTTTCATTCTCAATTCTCTTTTTTGTTCTCTCAATTGCTCTTGACATTGATTTTCTTGTACGACACTGACAATCTATTCTAGCGTATGGAGGGGACCTCAGTTGGCGGATAGTAACGACACTGACATCGGTTGCTTGGCCTTACGTCGCCCTTCCAAGGAATTTCAAGAAGGCGCCGCGTAACAGTAATCATAATTTTTTACAATTGCTCAATAGTTACACTCCAATTTAACATTGAATAAATCGCATAGCCTGACCCAAAGTGATATATAGAATAAACAAACAAGATAAATTAGGATAATTTATTTGTCTTGAATTCATTATCTTGGATGATAGAACAATTGTTAAGTACCAGACCACAGTTCTCAACAAACTAGTAAAACAAATAATTTTGAGAGGTTTTAATGACAGAATTGAATTTATTTTGATTTAAATAATAGGGTTTTCTGTCCATTGATGTCTCTACAAAAGAATGAATAGAAGTTGGGACAAGTCGGCAATTGACAGCGCAAAAAGGCTAGTTCAATTTCAAATGTATGAGTCAGTTCTTTATTGTCGGACCTCATGATCTTACAAACATTAACGACTTCGTGATTCTTGATTTTCACAGTTTCTTCATACTAATTAAACTGACATATATAGAAAGTTTAGTTTCATAACATTTGATCATGATTAGACAGTTCTCTTATATGTAAAATTAAAGGTGACTTCTTCTTGAATTTGCTTTCTTTTCCTATTTGTGAGAATCACTGGATTGTTTTGCTTTTGTATACAACTGAATATTTTTGTATTATAGTATAAAATATTCATATGATGATCAGTTAAATTGGGTTGAACTTGTTGTAAATGGGCACAGCACATGAGCTGAGGAATAAAAAAGGATAGTTTCAAAATCATCAAAGCATCTTGAGTGATTGTAAATAGTTTAATGCTACAAGAACAATCGAGCGAGAGGGGTAAGAGGGTCAAGATTTGTCCTAGCTCATGAACACAAATATTCTGTCCAGTGAAGGGGAAACAATCTTGTTTTCAAACTTGTATAGATTATAATTGTCCCAAAATCCTTTACTTCGTTTGTGTATAATTTGATCATTAGTGAAAAATATGATTTTTTGTGGCACGCGGCTAGCTGCATGTTTATGTTAAGCAAGAGTTGCTTCTGAGTCACTCGTTAATGTCATTCTGGTTATTGAAACTTTGGAATTTAAAATTTTGAGTCGTCATATGTTGAAGTTGCAGGGAGGAGGAATGTACGCTGATAGTACCCAGAAAGGTTATGTTGAGGAGGGAATTATGAAAAGTAGTACTACAAGAAACGAAAAGGAGAAAGAGAATATCAATGATTAAGTGATAAAAGTGTAGCGTACAAACACTATTGATTTGATGTAAACATTTAATTTATGTATTAGTTTTTACCATGAGACAATTTTAAGGCCGAAGTCTTTCCTCTTTGAACATATATTATATAAACTTAAGAAAGAATTCTAATCTTGTATACGTAATGCAATTTTTTGCGAAAGAAATTCAGATAGAACCGTCTCCTAGCTCCGCCCTGTATACCACATGAATTACCAAAAAGGGGTAGAACTTCAAGTAGCACGAAACAGACTACTGAAGCATTCGGCTACAAGGAACGGAAATGAGGGTATGGGCTAAGTTTTGACACGTTTAGTGCAATGATTTTCCCAAATTTGGTCCATTACGATTGTGACTTATTCCAACCACAAATACTGCAGAGACTCAGACAAGTATGAATGCAAGTCTATCCAAGTCACTCGGCATATTAATTCCTTATTTGATATTCAACTTATATATAACTAATATATCAATTATATATTCTATTCAGTATTATTCTTATATATAGCAAATCATAAAATTATAAATACCATATTTTTTAATACATGAAAAGCATATATAATTATAATTAATACCGCCCTTTCAAAACTTTTAGTACACCAAACAAATAGTCAGTAAGAAATATAATTAATCTCAATATTACTAATTTCAGCATTACTAATACACTATACTCGGTACTATTCTTATACACCTTACCAAACGGCACCTGACTGTTTAACACGCAAAACCAAAAACGGATATTTATATTTCCTTTTTTTTTTAATTTTATTTTTCATTTGTGCTAGCATTCTCTAATCAATAATAATATTTATTATCTTTAAAGGTGACCAAAGAGTAGAAAAAGTTCAATGCAAGTTTTGATATATGGATGGACGCAAAGAGACAGTTTCTGCATATATAGATTTCCGAAGGCCAAAGGGATAAGATTTCAGAAGCATCAGAAATTCTCCTACCTATTGCTGTACATAGATCTAAAACAGCATATATATGTTTGAAACCTATCTACAATTCTAAAAATATATAACTGATAATATCCATTTTTTTGCTAAAACTTAAGTTGAAGGCCTTTTTCCTATGTGTGTCATTTTCTCATTGAGCCTGATTAAATTCGAATTCGCACTGAAAAGTCTCATATTAGGGTACAACGTTTTCTAACAATAGTGACTTCATATCTAGGACTCGAATCCAAGACCTCTTGTTAAGAATAATGACTACTTATCATTCCACCACAATCCTTATCGGTGCACATTACCATCCTAACACTCCTTAGATGCAGTTACGTTCATTGATTCTTATAGTTGTATCAGAAGAAAATGGAAAAGGAACAAGGTAAAAATGTCTCAAGTGCTGCAGTACAAGATTTGGATATTAATTAGTGGATTAAAACAAAAGGAAAAAGATAAAAAGGGAATAACTTAACCTAGTACTCCTTGAGAAGTAAGAATTACTAAATCTTATTGAGTAAGAGAAGATGCATTGCCAGTGGATACAGAGGAAGTGTTATTCTTATGATTATGCATCCATACTTTAAACACCTTTCTACTTACCCCTACCTCTCTGCAAAATCTTTCTGTTTCATTTTCTTGATCTTTCCTTTGCAGCGTCCATCCTAATTTCTCCGCAAATGCCAGCATTTTCTCCTTCTGATCTGTCGTAAACTTTGTCCGAAATCTCTTCTTCCCGCTCCTCGGTGACTCCTCAGCTGTCCTCCCTCCGGCGTAGTCATCTGCTGCCATGATTTCTCGGTCGTGGCTGCTATTGTTGCTGTAACTAGCACCGTAAATGACTTTACGGTGAAAGTTACGATGACAACCACAGGCAGCACAGTGTAAGCTTGCGCTGCCCGGGGAAGTGTTGTTGTTGTAGTCGTCATCAAGAGTGAATTCTCCACAGCCGTCAGTGGCATAACTTCCGAGGCTGGCTGCATGGTTCCTTAAGCACTCTCTGTAAATATTATCATTTGCTTTGTCTCCTTGCATTATTCTCTCTCCTTCTCCTTATTCTTCCTCTCTTGCCTTTCTACTATTGTTGCTACTTAGTGATGATAAGCTTTATATGCACATTGCATTCCCTAGTTTTTAATAACAGTATCTTACACAAATAGCCAATTGAATTTATTCTTTATTTTTCCTATTCGGTATACATAAATTATACCCTGGTTATATATTATTATATACATAATATTATATATTTTACTGTTATTTTTAGTTTAAGTGACGGGGGAGCGACTTAAGTTATAAATTATTCTATAACATTGATACATTATTTTTTTTTGCATAGTCCGCTCGTACACGATCTATTGTTTTTTTTGTTTTATAACAACGTAACTCCATCTTTCTTTTTTCACCTTACACCAAGTATCAACAATAGCGGTTCACTTACATATACACTCTTATTATAAGTCAAACTCTTGACATACCAGAAGGAAAGTTAAGGTGTCTTTGACTGGACCAAAATACTGAGTACAAGTTTTTACTTCTTAAGTGGGAAAAAAAAAAGTTTTTACTTCGTAAATGGGAAAAAAACAAGTTTTTACTTCCTTAACATGTTAATTTGAGGACAAAGTCTTCCTCTACTTTATGAGCTAAATTGATTTGGCCTCAATTCTAAATAAAGGTACATTTCTTTATCTTAGTTACACTAGGATGTGACATGGAATGTGTGTGCTAAGACTGTAAATATAATTTTTCGTAAAAGAATATTTCTTGAAAATAATTGGTCACTACTTGACCACCTCAAATTGATAATATATTCTTAATAAATATAAATTAGATGCAGGTTATAATTCATGTCATTTATGAGCGTGAGCCATTTTCTTACAAGCATCTCAACTCTTGCTACTACATAAGTATTACTTACCAGTTAACATGGAAACATTGTCGTTAGTTTTTTAATGCTCAATACCATCATAAAAACACAATTATCTGCCCTGCCTCTTATCTTCTGGGTTTATCATATGTCAAATACTTCCATAACCAAACATTTTCTTCTGGGTGTATTTTCTTATGCTTAGTTTTCTTTTACTCTCTGGTGTTTCTCTTTCTCATTTTTATTCCTATTCTTGTTTCTTTTGCTACGTTTGATCTATTATCGAGTTATTATTTACTGCTTGTTGCTATTGATGTTGCTTTTTTTTCATCTTTCCTTGAGCCGAGGGTCTATCGAAAACCATCTCTCTACCCTTACAAGGTAGGGGTAAGGTCTGTGTACACTCTACCTCTACAGACCCCACTTGTAAAATTACACCAATTTTTTTATTGTTGCTCTCCCGCGGACGTTTTTACTTATCTCTAAAATCTATAAACATCATTTGTCCAAAGAGAGAAACGAAATACATTCATGAACTTAAAATGGATTCAAAATATAGCAAAGATTATGTTGAATTAACAAATATTTAGTAGTCAAGGCATAGGTATTCTGACATTAGAGTAAGGCCTCATGTTTAAGAGACAGGGAGTAGTTAGGTGATCTGTAAAACATTTTTGTGAATATTGATGTAGTTCTTGTGCAAGACAAGTCGACCATTGACAGCACAAGAAAGCATTTTTAGTTCTGCAGAAACCAACGTGATTGTGTGAAACAAAATCTTCACAATATCAATTCAATAATATCAGAAAAGGATAATTCAATTTCAATGCATGAGTCAGTTCTTCATTGTCGGACCTAATCTTAAAAATGTTAACGACTTCATTATTCTTTCTTTAAAGAAGCTATGCCACATCCTATTAAATTTCATGGACCATTAAAATAGTTTGATTAGTCACAGTTTCTTCGTACTAATTAAATTGACTAATATAGAAATTCTACTTTAATATCATTTGATCATGATTAGCATTTCTTCATCTCTTGTATCGTTTTATTTGTGACTTTCTCATTTCAACCATTGGATCATTTTAATTTGTTTACTGAATATTTTTGGATTATAAAAACCGTAATATGACATGCAGTTAAAATGGGTTGAGCTTATTATCAATGGGGCCCTTTCTTCCCTTGTAATTGGGCACATCACATGAGCTGGTCAATACAAAGGGATAGTTGCAAAATCAATGAATCTTGAGTGATTATAATTAAATTAATGCTACAAAAACAATGGAGCCAGAGGGGTAAGGAGAGTCAAAATTTGTCCTAGTTCATGAACACAAATATTCTGTCCAATGAACATGTCTAAGGCTGACTTCACTCGTATGGGGAAAAACAATAATGTTTTTTCAATCTTTTTATACTAAAATGTAAATTTTCCTAAGGTTAAAATATGGAATTAATAATCGTATTCTCATGACATTGTGGGGTATAAGTATTAATTGTACAACATTAACTTTGAGTAGTTGTGGAAGGGACCCGTGAACAGTATGGGATAATCTCAATAATGCACTCTTCGGGAATATGCAGAGAAATAATGATGGAGAGGACCAGCCAGTCCTTTTTTACTTTTGGCCACTTTTATGAGAAATCAGAATTCAGAATAATGGAGAACGTGTTTGGGGTGTGGCCTTAAGCATTTGTATATACTAGCAGCATTTTGCTCGTCTAAAATACAATTAATTAGACGTAGTTGATATGACAAAAGGACTTAATTCCTAATATAACGATCGACCTATAGTGAAAAAATGTTGACAATCCAACATACAATAATGGCATGCGTTGAGTGGAGGAAAATACAACAGATGAGTGGGCTAAACTAAATTTCAAAATATGAAAGACACAAGCATTACGACGACTATACCACCCAATCAACTCTGATTGAACACTTTAACTAGAGTTAGAGGCTGACCTGCAATCGAAGTGTAGAGGGATGGAATATATGACTTTATGTCACTTCGATGCTAGTAAGGGAAAAGTTCAAGTAAACCTTTTCTTTTTTGGATTATTTTGAGTGAAGAATAAGATTGAGACTGGGCTTGGGCCGGTCTTGGCCCACATACTGGGCTCGGTCCACACCCAAGTTTTGACCCATGAACCGACCTAGCCTATAACTGGACCAAAATCGGGATAGGAGCTGGGTCGACGGGCCCAATGTAGATTATTTTGGATCCCTTATGCAAAAATCGACATACAGATTAAATATATGTTACGCATCGCTGGGCTATCTGCAGTCATACCCTATATTTGTGCCACCTTTTAACCTGTACTCTATTTTTAAAAATTATTGATTTAATAGCTAGCTGACAAAAAATCCGTAATAATACGACCATTATACCCCTGACAAAACATATAAAAGATGCATCACGCATAAATCACTTTACGGTTCTTCTCCATCACTCCGTCCCTCCTCAGATCTCCTCTTGCAAACCAGAAAGTTGAACCAGATTCAAATTCCAAATTTCAAATTACAAAATACATTGTAAGTATTGCAATTCATCTTCAGAATTCAAATTAGTTTTTGAAACTGATTAATCTTCATGATATATGTTTCTGTAATTATTTTCGTAATTCATCATGCTTTTTAAGTTTTAATTCAATCAACACGTAGATTTTAATCACACTTGCATGAAGTTGTTTGACGGATGAAACATGAACTTTTCACTGATAGATCTTCAAAAACTTTGTATTCTAATTTAACGTGAAAGCTAAAAATTCTTACTTATGAATACTGTTAAATGCAGGACAAATATGCTGAAGTTTTGTCCTGCATTCAACAGTTTTATTATGACGAAAAACATGTTGAAGTTTTTGGTTTATTTGCTAAACAAGCTGAGTTTTTACATAATTTGCTAAAACTTCACACTAAAAATGCTGAAGTATTTGTCTTGCAGTCTAAACAAACTGAAGTTTTTTAGTTCATTTGCTAAGACTTCAGCACTAAAATATGATGAAGTTATATCCTGCGTTCAATAGTTTTGTCATGAGCTTTTTCCGAAACTTCAGCAGAAAATGCTGAAGTTGTTTAGTTCATTTGTAAAAACTTCAGGACAAACGTGCTGAAGTTTTTCTCCTGCACTATGTAATTTTCTAATGAATTTTATTTAATACATGCTGAAGTTAAATTTAGTTCATTTCCTGAAAGTTCATACCAAAATGTGCTTAAGTTTTGTCCTGTATTAAACAACTTTTTCATGAGCTTTTTTCGAAAACTTCAGTATAACAAGCTTAAGTTTTTTAGTTCATTTGATAAGATTTCAGCACTAAAATATGCTGAAGTTTTTTCCTGCATTCAATAGTTTGGTCATGAGCTTTTTCCGAAACTTCAGCAGAAAATACTGAAGTTGTTTAGTTCATTTGTAAAAACTTCAGGAAAAACGTGCTGAAGTTTTTCTCCTGCACTATGTAATTTTCTCATGCATGCTGAAGTTAAATTTAGTTCATTTCCTGAAAGTTCATACCAAAATGTGCTTAAGTTTTGTCCTGTATTAAACAACTTTTTCATGAGCTTTTTTCGAAAACTTCAGTATAACAAGCTTAAGTTTTTTAGTTCATTTGATAAGATTTCAGCACTAAAATATGCTGAAGTTTTTTCCTGCATTCAATAGTTTGGTCATGAGCTTTTTCCGAAACTTCAGCAGAAAATACTGAAGTTGTTTAGTTCATTTGTAAAAACTTCAGGAAAAACGTGCTGAAGTTTTTCTCCTGCACTATGTAATTTTCTCATGCATGCTGAAGTTAAATTTAGTTCATTTGCTAAAAGTTCATATCAAAATAACTTTTTCTTGAGTTGTTTTTGAAAACTTCAGTATAAACAAGCTGAAGTATTCTAGTACAGTTGCTAAAATTTCAGCTTAAACATGCTTAAATTTTTCTCCTGCAGTATGTAATTTTCTAATGAATATTTTATGAACTTTACACTTAAATTCTTTTGTTCAGTTTCCTAATACTTGACACTAAACATGCTTCTGCAAGATGAGTTCGATTTGCCTTGTTATTACTTTCAATGGGAGGTGGACTTTTGATTTCAAATACTTAGATCATGATACAAAACTTGTTCTGCTTATTAAACAAGTATCATTCAATACTTTCCAAAAGAAAATTAGTGAAGTTACAAATATTGATTCAACCAAATATTCACTAAACATATGGTTTGATATCAAACTAAATACAAGTAAAGGGATGCTTGTAACTTCAGATGAAGAACTCAGAACTTGTATACATTTGCTAACAACTGATTCAGCCTAAAAGAATTGTCATTTTGCCGTCGAAAAAATACAACTCATTTCTGATAGTATAACTGCTTCAGAATCTACAACATTCAAACCATCTCTTGCATATACAATAGATTCAGAATAATTTGCTGATTATCAACATGAACTAGAACAACCAATAATGGAAGTAGACAACGAGAAACAACCTTCTAACATTATGACTGCTTCAGAATATGGAATGCTGCAAACATTACCCGCCGCTACAATAAATTCATACCAGTTTATTGACGACCAAGAAGAAGGACAGCTAATAATGCAAATATACAACCAACACACGATCCAACAAAGTTTTTTGTTACCTTCTGCAATGACAAACAACAACGAAGATGAAGAAAATAGGGAATGTATTCCGATAACATCAGATACAATTGGAGAAATTGCTGAAACTTCTACTGCTTCTAAGAAATCAAGAAAAAAAGTTAGGAGAAAGCTGAAAGAATCTCCACCGTGTAAAATACTTAGGCATGATGCAGTGTCTGAGGAAGTAAGAGTAGGATCAATTTTTGAGAACAAGAAGAACATGACTAAATTTTTCTGTAGCTTGGAGATAAATCAAAAAGTTGAATTCACTGCTGTTAAATCATGTTCAAAGAGATACGAGCTGAAATGCATCGTGGATAAATGTGGTTGGAATGTACGTGCTACCAGAATAAACAATTCCTTACTTTTTAGGGTGATAAAATATCATAACAACCATGAATGCTCGGTTGATGCAAGAAAATCAGATCAGAAGCATGCTACATCAAATTTTATAAGTGAACAAATTTTAGTACATGTTCGAGATAAAAAGATTGAGGTTACACCAGCTTTTGTAGAAAGTAAAATGAAAAAGAAATTTGGAATTGATATTGGATATCACAAGGCATGGCGCGCTATTCAAAAAACTATTGCTTGCATAAGGGGAACACCGGAAGAGAACTACCAGATTCTTCCTTCATACTACACATGATGGTGCATAGAAACNTTTGAGAACAAGAAGAACATGACTAAATTTTTCTGCAGCTTGGAGATAAACCAAAAAGTTGAATTCACTGCTGTTAGATCATGTTCAAAGAGATAGGAGTTGAAATATATCGTGGAGAAATGTGATTGGAATGTACATGCTACCAGAATAAAACATTCCTCACTTTTCAGGGTGATAAAATATCATAACAACCATGAATGCTCGGTTGATGCAAGAAAATCAGATCAGAAGCATGCTACATCAAATTTTATAAGTGAACAAATTTTAGTACATGTTCGAGATAAAAAGATTGAGGTTACACCAGCTTTTGTAGAAAGTAAAATGAAAAAGAAATTTGGAATTGATATTGGATATCACAAGGCATGGCGCGCTATTCAAAAAACTATTGCTTGCATAAGGGGAACACCGGAAGAGAACTACCAGATTCTTCCTTCATACTACACATGATGGTGCATAGAAACTCAGGGACGTACACTAGCATAAAAAGAGATGAGTAGAATCGATAAGAAAAACAATACTAACCATCAGCCTGAAGTTTTAAATGTTCCTATTTGAAAAACTTCACACCTTATGATTTATTATTCTTTTGTGTTTCACTGTACAAATTTGCTTACATGTTCTTTGCTCCTGCGACATCAATAGCTGGTTGGTACTACTGTAGACCCGTGATTGCAGTAGATGCAACATTTTTAAAGTTAAAATATTGTGGCGTTTTATATATTGTTCTATCAAACGATGCAAACAATCAAATCTTTCCTCTATCTTTTGGTGTAGCAGATTCAGAAAATAATGATGCATACATTTGGTTCTTCGGGGAAATGAGAAAAGCAATTCAAGTCCGTCGTGAACTGGTTTTCTTATCAGATAGAAACCAATCTATCACAAATGGGATTAGAAAAGTTTATCCTGAAGCTCACCATTGTATCTGCCTCTATCACTTTGAGAAAAATTTAAAGCAAAGACATGCAAAAGCCACGGTAATAAATCTTTTTCAAAGCGCTGCAAGGTCATACAAGCGTGAAGATTTTAATTAGTTAATGTCCCAAATCAAAAGTGTTGACAAGAAAACATACAATTACATAATAGACGAGCCGCCAGAGAGATGGGCTCGATCGTGGTTCCCACAACGACGTTATGATATGCTGACAATAAACATGGTAGAATCAATGAATTCCGAGTTACTAAAATAGAGAGAGATGCATATTTTAAGAATGTTAGATTTCATCCAAGAAAAGTTGGGAGAGTGGTTTTACGAATGGAGAAAAAAAACACATGAAACTTTTTACAAAATATCAATATGGGCAGAAGAAGAGATGAACAAGAAGATGGACTTGGCTTGCAAAATGTTTGTGAGTATATTTATTAACTTCAGAATTTACTTCAACGTATTTTCTCTGAAGTTATTAACTAATGCATAATCACTTCAGCTTTTTATATCTGCTGCAGTGATTTGCTGGTTACATATAAAAAAACTTCATACTTTTTCTTTTTGAAACAATAATACACTAATATAGTTTTTTATTTTTATTTTTTTATTTCTTCTTAGGTGTTCAACCTTGATTCAATGTTGTTTAGAATAAATAGTCAAGGAATGAAATTTATTGTGGACTTAGAAAAGAGAACTTGTGATTGCTTGGAATTTCAACTTGATGAATTGCCCTATCCATACGCAATTGCTGCTATTAATAAGAGATATATCCATAAATCTGATTACTGCTCAAAATGGTATTCAAGGGAAGCATGGTTCAAAACATATAAAGGACATGTGAATACTGTGGCAGATCAAAATTCATGGGATATTCCACAAAATATAGAATCTGAAATCACAAAACCTCCCGATGTAGAGATTTTACAAGGAAGAAGACAAAAGAAGAGGCATATCCTTGCGACTGAAATTGAAGTCTACCAAATGCAGTCGCAGTAAACAAATTGGGCATAACCGAACAACTTGCTTGTCTTCTCCAGCACCTCATCCATATTCCAAGAAACAAGCTGAAAAATACTCCAACGTTCAATAATCCTTGGTCTGAATTTACACTTTCATTATTGAATGATATATGTGAAATGTGATTGTTTTCGTAAAAATAAAAAAAATAAACCCTTGGATTGAAAAATACTCTTTTATAGATTGCTTGAAGTACAAACCACTCATTTTTGTTGCGCGACTTACATGATTGGTTGCATTTTTAAAAAGTACGCAATGACTTCAGCGAGAAAAAACTGCAAGTGAAATACATATCTTTAACACACAAAAAAAAAAATATATGTATAACAAAATTTCAGTATATTTAGACTGAAGTTTTAGAAAATGAACTAAATAACTTCAGCATATTCTCTCTAAAATTTGGAAAAAAGCATTACAAAAATTGCAGACTGCTGGACAAAACTTAAACATGTTTTGTGTGAAGTTATATGAAATGAACAAAAACATTTCTGCATATATAAGTCTGCCTCTTAAAAGATTGCCTATTAACGGAAAAATGTATGCAAAAAAACTACATCCTATAAAGTGTGACTATCAAAAGCTATAAACTTCAGATAAAAAAGGTTCAAGTTTCTAACTTATATTTGCTAACTTCAGCTTATAAGGCATGAAGTTTTATATTGACATACTATGTTATTACATTAAAATCATAATGTAGCCTTCAAAATTTTAAAAAAATTATACAAAAAACGTAACAAGATTTTCATTTATATAACAACATAAACATTAACAAAACACGACCATCATCAAAACATTGACAAAACAAAAAGAAGAGCCATAAAAAACATTAACAAAAAACACAGAAGAAAAACATAGAAAAAGGATTACAAAAACTAAGCATCATCACCATCACCAGGACAGTAATCTTCAATTTTTCGATATATCTCATCATCATCCGTATCACAGATAACTATAGGATACTCGGGCAAAAGACCACAAAGTCTAATAAGATCACACTTCAACTTGTTGAATTCATCACGCAACTGACTTTGTTCAACTATTACTCTGTCCATAAGATAAGGAAGACTCTTCAAGCTGTTTTGCAGCTTGGTATAGTCGTCCCAGATGGAAAACTTAAAACAATCAAACTGCCGGACAACCTTGTCAAATGAGGTTGAATAACCTTCACAACTGCGATCAAGGTTCAGCCTGTTCTGGAATGATTCATCGGCAAAAAACTGTGGTCTGATTCTTTCCCAATCAGCCTTTATTTGATCCCACGTCTGCATAAGATTAACCATTGGTATGTTACTATTCCAATCAGACTTTAAACTCTCCCACTTCTGCATAAGTTCATCCATTTTAACCTTCCTACTTCCGCTAGCACCAGACATTATTTCTTTTAAAAATCTAAAGGGCTAAGGATGAATATAAATTTAAAGAAATATGATAGAAGTCAATGGATGACTATGAAATTTTCAAGTGAAGAGATTGCTAATATATCCAAAGAGTGCACCTAATCAATTTAATATCTATAAATACAAAGGTAACTTTTCAGGTCTACTTACTATTTTACGTTCAGAGAAATTGAATGTAACAAGATAAGTAGGTGGTAAATGGAAAAAGAAATGTAACTTCAGCGTAATAAGTCCACAGTTTTTCTATAGTAAAAAAATAACTTCAGCCTGAAAAGTTTTCATTTATTATTTGTAAATTCAAAAGTAACTTTTCAGCTCATTTACGATATGGTCAGACAAATTTAAATGTAAGATGAAGTAGGTGATAAAAGACAAAAAGTAGCTAGCAAATACAAAAAAGATAAGTATCAAGTTAAAAAAATACCAAAACATGCTGAAGTTTTANCAAGCAGGTGGTAAATGGAAAAAGAAATGTAACTTCAGCCTACTAAGTCCACGGTTTTTTCTATAGTAAAAAAATAACTTCAGCCTGAAAACTTTTCATTTATTATTTGTAAATTCAAAAGTAACTTTTCAACTCATTTACTATATGGTCAGACAAATTTAAATGTAAGATGAAGTAGGTGATAAAAGACAAAAAGTAGCTAGTAAATGCAAAAAAGATAAGTATCAAGTTAAAAAAAATACCAAAACATGTTGAAGTTTTGAGGGTTAGCAATGAGTTTCCCATAAAAACTTCAGTCTAAAGATGCTGAAGTTATTTAGTTCATGTGCTAAAACTTCAGACTGAACATGCTGAAGTTTTTTTGTTCATTTTATAACACTTCGCACTAAACATGCAGAAGTTAAAACTTCATGCTAATATGCTAATACGCTAATATTTAGTTCATGTGCTAATATGCTGAAGTTATTTAGTTCATGTGCTAAAACTTCACACTAAACATGCTGAAGTTATTTTGTTCATTTCCTAACATTTCACACTAAACATGCAGAAGTTAAAACTTTATGCTAATATGCTAATATTTATTTCATGTGCTAATATGCTGAAGTTATTTAGTTCATGTGCTAAAACTTCAGTCTAAAGATGCTGAAGTTATTTAGTTCATGTGCTAAAACTTCAGACTGAACATGCTGAAGCTTTTTTGTTCATTTCCTAACACTTCATACTAAACATGCAGAAGTTAAAACTTCATGCTAATATGCTAATACGCTAATATTTAGTTCATGTGCTAATATGCTGAAATTATTTAGTTCATGTGCTAAAACTTCACACTGAACATGCTGAAGTTATTTTGTTCATTTCCTAACATTTCACACTAAACATGCAGAAGTTAAAACTTCATGCTAATATGCTAATATTTAGTTCATGTGCTAATATGCTGAAGTTATTTAGTTCATGTGCTAAAACTTCAGTCTAAAGATGCTGAAGTTATTTAGTTCATGTGCTAAAACTTCAGACTGAACATGCTGAAGCTTTTTTGTTCATTTCCTAACACTTCATACTAAACATGCAGAAGTTAAAACTTCATGCTAATATGCTAATACGCTAATATTTAGTTCATGTGCTAATATGCTGAAATTATTTAGTTCATGTGCTAAAACTTCACACTAAACATGCTGAAGTTATTTTGTTCATTTCCTAACATTTCACACTAAACATGCAGAAGTTAAAACTTTATGCTAATATGCTAATATTTATTTCATGTGCTAATATGCTGAAGTTATTTAGTTCATGTGCTAAAACTTCAGTCTAAAGATGCTGAAGTTATTTAGTTCATGTGCTAAAGCTTCAGACTGAACATGCTGAAGCTTTTTTGTTCATTTCCTAACACTTCATACTAAACATGCAGAAGTTAAAACTTCATGCTAATATGCTAATACGCTAATATTTAGTTCATGTGCTAATATGCTGAAATTATTTAGTTCATGTGCTAAAACTTCACACTGAACATGCTGAAGTTATTTTGTTCATTTCCTAACATTTCACACTAAACATGCAGAAGTTAAAACTTCATGCTAATATGCTAATATTTAGTTCATGTGCTAATATGCTGAAGTTATTTAGTTCATGTGCTAAAACTTCAGTCTAAAGATGCTGAAGTTATTTAGTTCATGTGCTAAAACTTCAGACTGAACATGCTGAAGCTTTTTTGTTCATTTCCTAACACTTCACACTAAACATGCAGAAGTTAAAACTTCATGCTAATATGCTAATATGCTAAATATGCTAATGAACTTTTTGTCCTAAAGTCGACACTTTTTATCCAAAACTTCAGCCTAAACAAGAAGTTATTGAGTTCATGCTGAAGTTTAGCGTGCTGAATTTTCACAAAAATATACTTAAGTTCATGATAAAAGAGACAAAAGTATTTGATACAATCCAAGACAACTAAAAGACTAATGTCACGACCCAAATTTTCCCTCTGTATGACGTCGTGACGGCACCTAGACTCTACGACTAGGTAAGCCTAACATTTGCGGAATAATGAAATGAAATAAATTTAACAACTAACTGTAGCAGTAACAACATAACTCGGTACCATGCCACCTGGCATGTACAATAACCGACTATTCTTAAATACACAGAAATCCCACAATCCGAAACATCATAAGTCACAAGCTATAGAAAGAAACTAGTATCTCTATATACCAAAATCTAATAACAGAAGTAAGGAAGGTAAATGACATATGAGGGAATAGAGGGGGACTCCGAGGTCTGCGAACGCAACATATATACCTTGAAGTCTCCGTACATCAACAAACACTCTCAGCTAGTAGCGGGACGGATAAGAAATACCTGGATCTGCACACAAAACATGTGCAGAAGAGTAGCATGAGTACACCATAACGGTATCCAATAAGTGTCAAGCCTAACCTCGGTCAAGTAGTGACGAGATCAGGTCAGGGCCCTACTGGTATATAAATAATAAACTAAGATAGAATGAAATATTGTAGTAAAATAAGTGCTGAAATTTAACAAAGAATGAATTCATAGAAGACAACAGCTCAGTACACAGAGATAACAACAGGTAATCTCCCGACATACCGTCTCATAGTTCCAAACGTAAAAGTGCAGAGGGATCTCCCGGAATACCGTTCCGTAGTCCCAAAGTAAATATGCAGTACTGGGGGATCTCCCGAAATACCGTTCCGTAGTCCCAAAGTAAATATGCAGTACATGGGGATCTCCCGGAATACCGTTCCGTAGTCCTAAAGTAAATATGCAGCTAAACAATAGAATTCAATAGTCATGACACGAAATTCTACAGTTCAACCTAAGTACCAGTTAAGAAAAAACAGGTAAATTCACTAAACATACTGCACGTAGTTCAAGTAAACAGTTAAGGCAAGTATACATGCTATTCTAATCTAGCAGGATACTACACATGCTGATGAAACTCAAATAAGAAAGAAATCAGGTTATTACTTAGTAGAAAATCGGGTTCTTACACAATTAGCCCGTGTACGTACTCGTCACCTCACGTGCACGACGCTTATATATAAAAAACAGTACAAATCCTACGGGGAGTCCCCCCCCACAAAGTTAAGCAAGCCACTTACCTCGAACCAAGCTCAATCAATCGGTAAGAGTGCCTTTCCCTAGAATATCCGACTCTGAATAGCCCAAATCTAGCCAAAAGCAATATCATAAATACAACCATAATAGACTCATCTAATTAATTAAATCAATACTTTAACAAAAATTCCGAAATTCGCCCTAAAAGGTCGACCCGGGCCCACGTCTCGGAATCGGATAAAAGTCACAAAATCCGAAAGCCCATTCACTCACGAGTCTAACCATATCAAATTTACTAAAATCTGACACCAAATGGTACTTCAAATCCATAATTCAAACTTTCCAAATCCCTAGTCTCAATTCCCAAATTTCACCTTAAATACATACTAACTAGGTGAAAAAATAAATGGGGAAGCAAGATTATTGATCAAAATAAGCACAAGGGACTTACCTCAAGAAATCTCTCGAAAATGCTCTCAAAAATCGCCCTAAACTAAGTTTGCAAAGTCCAAAATGAAAAAATTGCGAAGCCCTTCGGTTTTAACCACTGTCCAGGTATTTTTGCACCTGTAGAGCCTGGGCTCGCACCTGCGGGTGCGCATGTGCGGAAAATGTGTGCATCTGCACAAATCACTTACCCCCCTTCTGCCTCCGCACCTGCGATAAAGGGCCGCACCTGCGCGTGCGCGCATGCGGAAATTCTTTGCGCACCTGTGGTCCCAGCTCAGGATGCCCAAATCCGCTTCTGCGCCAATTTGCTCGCACCTGCGGGCAGCCTTACGCAGGTGCGATTACAGCAGAACCAGGACCAGAAAAATCTTCCAAGTCCAAAAACAATCTGATAACCATTCGAAACTCACCCAAGGCCCCCGGGACCTCAACCAAACATACCAACAAGTCCTAAAATACCATACGAACTTAGTCGAATCCTCAAACAACATCAAACAACGCTAAAATCACAAATCATCCTCTGATTCAAACTTAAAGAACTTGAAACTTCCAAATTTGATAACCGATGCCAAAACCAACCAAATCACGTTCGATTGACCCCAAATTTTGCACACAAGTCATATTCAACATTACGGACCTACTCCAACTTCCGGAATCGGAAACCAACCCCGATATCAAAAATACACTACCGGCCCAAAACTCCAAAAATTCGACTTTCGCCATTTCAAGCCTAAATGAGCTACGGACCTCCAAAGCACAATCCGGACACACCCCTAAACCCAAAATCACCTAACGGAGCTAACAAAACCGACATAATTCCATTCCGGAGTCGTCTTCACACAGTTCCGACTATGGTCCAATTCCTAAGGCTTAGACCTTCATTTAGGGACTAAGTGTCCCAAAACACTCTGAAACCAAAAACAAAATCTCCTGGCAAGTCACCTAAGCAGAAAAAGGTATAGGGGAAACAGTAAATAGGGGATGAGGGCTATTACTCTCAAAACGACCGGTCGGATCGTTACATCCTCCCCCTCTTAAAATAATCGTTCGTCCTCGAACGAGAATAGATACATACCTGAAGTGGTGAAAAGATGAGGATAACAACTGCACATATCCTGAACGGTCCCCAAGTCGCCTCCTCGACCGGCTGTCTCCTCCACTGAACCTTCACAAAAGCAATGTTCTTTGACCTTAGCTTTCTGACCTACCTGTCTAAGATAGCCACTGGCTCCTCAACATAATATAGATCCTTGTCCAACTGGACTGAACTGAAATCCAACACATGAGATGAATCGCCATGATACTTACGGAGCATAGAAACATGGAATACCAGATGAACTCCTACTAGACTGGAAGGCAAGTCAACCTCAGAGGCAACCTCCCCAACTCCCCGCAACACCTCAAATGGACCAATGAACCTTGGGCTCAGCTTGCCCTTCTTTCAAAACCTCATAACGCCCTTATAAGCAAAACCCAGAGCAAGACTCGCTCTCCAACCATGAATGCCATATCGCGAACCTTCCGATCCGCATAACTCTTCTGTCTGGACTGGGCTATGTGAAGTCTATCCTGAATTACCTTAATATTTTCCAAGGTATCCTGAACCAAGTCCGTACCCAATAATCTGGCCTCGCCGGGCTCGAACCAACCCAATAGGGACCGACACCGCCTACCATACAAAGCCTCATACGGTGCCATCTGAATGCTGGACTGATAACTGTTGTTGTAAGCAAACTCCGTAAGTGGCAAGCACTGGTCCCAAGCACCCCCAAAATATATCACACAAGCGTGGAGCATATCCTCTAGTATCGGAATAGTACGCTCGGACTGTCCATCCATCTGAGGGTGAAATGATGTGCTCAGCTCCACTCTAGTACCCAACTCCTGCTGTACGACTCTCCAGAATCATGATGTAAACTGCGTACCCCGATCATAAATGATAGATACCGGTACGCCATGAATCCTGACGATCTCGCGGATATAAATTCGAGCCACTGCTCGGAAGAATAGGTAGTCATCACAGGAATGAAATGAGATGACTTGGTCAGCCTGTCCACAATCACCCAAACTGCCGCTGAGTCCGTGGGAGACCAACAACGAAATCCATAGTGATCCGCTCCCATTTTCACTCCGGAATCTAAACTTCTAAAGCAACCCACCTGGCCGTTGATGCTCATACTTCACCTGCTGGCAATTTAGACATCGGGCCACATACTCTACTATGTCCTTCTTCATTCTCCTCCACCAGTAATGCTGCCTCAAGGCTTGATACATCTTTGCGGTACTCGGATAAACAGAGTACCACGAACTGTGAGCCTCTTGGAGAATCAACTCACACAAACTATCTACATTGGGCACACAAAGCCTGCCCTGCATCCTCAATGCACCATCATCTCCAATAGTGACCTCCTTAGCATTACCGTGCTGGGTCGTGTCCTTAAGGACAAGAAGATGGGGGTCATCATACTGACGCTTCCTGATACGGTTATAAAGAGAAGACTGAGAGACCACACAAGCCAATACTCGACTCGAATCAGAAATATATAATCTCACAAACTGGCTGGCTAAGGCCTGAACATCCAATGTCATGGGCCTCTCTGCTGCTGGTAGATATGCTAAGCTCCCCAAACTCTCTGCCCGGCGACTCAAAGCATCGGCCACCACATTGGCCTTCCCAGGGTGGTATAAAATGGTGATATCATAATCATTAAGTAGCTCCAACCATCTCCTCTGACGCAAATTAAGATCCTTCTGCTTGAACATATGCTGCAAACTCTGGTGATCGGTGTAAATCTCACAAGGAACACCGTACAAATAATGCTGCCAAATCTTCAAGGCATAAACAATAGCTGCTAACTCAAGGTCGTGGGCATGATAGTTCTTTTCATGAACCTTCAGCTGTCTGGACGCGTAGGCAATCACCCTACCATCCTGCATCAACACCGCGCCAAGACCAATCCGCGATGTATCACAATATACAGTATAAGACCCCGAACCTGTTGGCAATACCAATACTGGGGCCGTAGTCAAAGCTGTCTTGAGCTTCTGAAAGCTCTCCTCACATTCCTCTGTCCACCTGAACGGAGCACCCTTCTGGGTCAGCCTGGTCATATGTGCTGCAGTAGATGAGAAACCTTCTACAAATTGACGGTAATACCCCGCCAAACCAAGAAAACTCTGGATATCTGTAGCTGAGGAAGGTCTGGGCCAACTCTACACTGCTTCAATCTTCTTCGGATCCACCTGGAACCCCTCACTCGATACTATATGACCCAAGAATGCCACTAAGTTTAGCCAAAACTCACACTTTAAAATTTTTGCATATAACTTCTTTTCTCTCAAGGTCTGAAGTGCAGTCCTCAGGTGCTGCTCATGATCTTCCCGAGTCCGAGAGTACACTAGAATGTCGTCAATAAACACAATGACGAATGAGTTAAGATAAGGCCGGAACACACTGCGCATCAAGTGCATAAAAGCTGATGGGGCATTGATCAGCCCAAAAGACATAACAAGAAACTCATAGTGACCAAATCTGGTCCTGAAAGCAGTCTTCGGGATATCTGGCTCCCAAATCTTCAACTGATGATATCCTGAACGTAAGTCAATCTTGGAAAATACTCTGGCATCCTGTAATTGATCAAATAAGTCATCAATACGAGGCAATGAATAACTGTTCTTCGCTATGACTTTGTTCAACTGGCGGTAATCAAGAAACATCCGCATAGAACCATCCTTCTTCTTCACAAATAAGACAGGAGCACCCCAAGGTGACACACTGGGCCGAATGAAGTCCTTATCAAACAATTCCTGTAACTGCTCCTTCAACTCCTTTAACTCAGGAGGATCCATACGATATGGAGGAATAGAGATGGGTTGAGTGCCCGACAACAAATCAAATGCCAAAATCAATTTCTCTATCGGGCGGCATGCCCAGAAGATCAGCTGGGAACACGTATGGAAAGTCCCTCACTACTGGAACTGATTCAAGTCTAGGGGTATCAATACTGACATCTCTCACATAAGCTAGATACGCGTCACACCCCTTCTCAACCATTCGTTGAGCTTTAAGAAATGAAATAACTCTGCTGGGAGTATACTCTAAGGTACCTCTCCACTTTAATCATGGAAATCCTGGCATAGCCAGCGTCACGATCTTAGCGTGACAATAAAGAATAGCATAATGGGGCGACAACCAGTCCATGCCTAAAACAATATCAAAGTCCACCTACAGGCAGCCTTGCGCAGGTGAAATTACAGCAGAACCAACACCAGGAAAATCTTCCAAGTCCAAAAACAATCCGATAACCATCCGAAACTCACCCGAGGCCCCTAGGACCTCATCCAAATATACTAATAAGTCCTAAAAACCATACGAACTTAGTCGAATCCTCAAACCATATCAAACAACGCTAAAATCATAAATCATCCTCTGATTCAAACTGAAAGAACTTGAAACTTCCAAATTTGACAACTGATGCCGAAACCAACCAAACCATGTCCGATTGACCCCAAATTTTGCACAAAAGTCATATTAAACATTACGGACCTACTCAAACTTCCAAAATCAGAAACCGACACCGATATCAAAAATTTCACTACCAGCCCAAAACTCCAAAAAATCGACTTTCGCCATTTCAAGCCTAAATGAGCTACGGACCTCCAAAACATAATCCGGACACGCCCCTAAATCCAAAATCACCTAACGGAGCTAACGGAATCGAAGAAATTCTATTCCAGAGTCGTCTTCACACAATTCCAACTACGATCCGATTTCTAAGGCTTAAACCTTCATTTAGGGACTAAGTGTCCCAAAACACTCCGAAAGAAAAAATAAAACCTCCCGGCAAGTCACCCAAGTAGAAAAAGGTACGGGGAAAATAGTAAATAGGGGATCAGGGCTATTACTCTCAAAACGATCGGCTGGGTCGTTACAACTAATTAGCGTGAATAGAATAAAAATTTAAAATACAGACATCACATAATTCACAAAACTTAATGTATATTCACAAATCCAATTTTATTTTCACTTACATCCTTGAAAAAAAAAGAAAAAAATTATTTTTCATTTATAAGTCATTCTCTATCGACAAAATTCACATAGGGTGTCTTCATATTCTCCATAGTCATATTCTAGTTTCTCTTCTGGAGTTTCATAACCGCTATCTTGTTTCCACTTTTTATGAGCCCAAAGATTTGCAGCCAATTCTCTCTTGAATATCAACACATGACTTTGATTGAATTTGAAGACATCTTCTTGCTTCAACCGCATATCAAGGAACTTAAGAGCAAATATACCACAATCAACACTACAAAAAGAACATGAAAAAGAATTGAAGAATAGTTAACACAAGAAAAAAAAATAAACATAAGATGCATGGTAAACATATGCCAAACACGTACTTGTTATCCTGTAGGGGTGTGTTCATCCACTTAATTGCAAATTTTTCCACAGGCTTTTCCCCATAAATTTTATTGTGTGTGCCAAAGTCCAAGTATTTGAGACAGTGTGGGATCAACCGGGCATAATTTTGGACATGTTCAACCGCACGCTCATATGATGTATTGTTCATGGAATCATACACATATATAGTTTTATCTTTAATGTGTAGAATTCTAAAAAAGTAATGCGTAGATCTGTGACCGACCTTGGCTTAAGTCGAAATGGAAAGAATACTTTTTCGGCAGATGCCCATGTGATACCACATGAAAGGTCAATGCCTCTTACGTAGTTGGCTACCTTTTCACCATTTGATTCTTCAATAAGCCAAGTAAACTCGGTAAGATCCTCAATCTCCTCTTCTTCTTCTTCTTCTTCTTCTTCTTCTTCTTCTTCTTCTTCTTCTTCTTCTTCTTCTTCTTCTTCTTCTTCTTCTTCATAATCCTCACATTCCTGTTTTTTGGCAGTCTTCTTTCTCTTTGATTTGCTTTTTTTCCCTTCCATTTTTTTCCTCCTCCATTCTCTTTTCCTTCCTTATTCAAATTTTCTCTTTCTATTCATCTGAAGGATGAACACTAGCCAACTTAGTCAAGATCAAAAAATAAATTTGTTACTGCACATCTTGATTTTGGATAACTTGGAAGGTGATAACAATATTTTTTGCGCAAGAAATATATGCCCACTTCAATATGTTGCAAATGAACAACAACAAAAGAAAATATATGAAATAAAAAACTGCAGCATGCATAAGTATAAAGTTTAGAAAAAACGCATTACAAAACTACAAACTGTATGATAAAAACTTAAGCATATTCAGTATGAAGTGTTAGGAAATAATCTAAAAAACTTCAGCATGTTTGATATAAAATTTAGAAAAAAAACTAGAGACTGCATGTCAAAAACTTCAGCAAGTTTAGTCTGAAGTTTTAGAAAATAAGCTAAACAACTTCAACAGTTTTACCATGCATAAAACTGAAGTTTACCAAATTATAGTACAAAAACTTTAAAACAAAACTAAGCTGAAGTTTTGGGAAATACAGTTGAAAACCAATTCAAAAAACAAACTTAATAACTTACTTCATCCGAAAGATCAGAGGTAGGATCCACAAGCTCGGTAAAGAATGACTTTGGAATACAATTCCAGCTAATCTAAATGGCTTGGAATTATATTCACTGGCATCCGTCTTCAACCAGTCTGTAAAGTTTTGCATCAATGCACTGTCTTGATTAACATAATGGAAGGGACACATTCGTGTAGTCTTTCCTACTTTCCAATCTTGCCCCCTTCGCTTTTGTTTAGGAATGACGTAAGGAGATTTCAACCAAATACTCTCCATACGAATCCTTTTCCCTATTTTATCTGGTTTTCTTTTTGCTTGCTCTTCCTGCTGTTCCGACACAACTAATTGATGCGGTTCAACAGCAGGGGAAAAATCCACAGCCATGGTGGCAGATACTTGACCAACTCCTTGTTGTTCACGATGTTCTTGTCTCTATTCACCACTAACAACAACAACATCAGAATTACCTTCTGAACCAGTCTCTTCTGTACTACCCAGCGAAAATGAACATAACTTGAAGTTGGGGATATTACTGGTGTCACACAAAATATTAGGAGAACTGGACATCTTCCTTCTCTTAGGATTTGGAAGAAGTTGTGATGCATCAGATGAGATCTACAAAAGCAAGGAAAATATATACATCAATACAACTGATACAAAACACACATTAGGCAAAAAAATACCTTGTAATCGAATTGCAGAAAATAACTACTTGGTCTAAGTGTTGTGACACAGATGGTGTGTGTATATATATAGTAATATGTATATATAGTATAGTATAGTATATACTGTATTATACTATATGTACACTATACTATATATTCGATATATATACATATCTTAAGATGTATATATAAATGTATAGTATATATCTATATATATCGAATATAGCTTATATATATACTATATATACATCTTAAGATATATGATATACACTTAGTGTGTGTGTATATATATAAGCTATATATTTAAGAAAAAGTGTAATTATAAAAAAATTGGGGTTAAAACAAAGTTGGGGGGTTAAATGCCTATTTATAAATTGCCAACGGCTATTTTGGCAGGTAAAACGACCATATTTTAAATGCCATAAAGACTATAATGTGGCAGATTCTTTTAAAAAACAAATTAGTCCTTGGGCCCGGATAGGCCCGTTTAGGACCGCTTGAACCGGCCCACTTCCCAGCCGGTCCCGGTCCCGGTCTCGCGGGCCTCGCCTATGGGACCGGCCCACTACCCAACCCACTTCCCCACGGTCCCGATCCTATCCAGTTAGAACCGTTTAGTTCCACTGCCCATTTGGGCTTGCGGTCCTAGGCCGGGCCGGTCCTAACCGGCCCACATGCCACCCTTACTAGTGGGGCATGTGGAGGGTAGTGTGTACGCAGACCTTACCCCTACCCTGAGGTAGAGAGGCTGTTTTCGATAGATCCTCGGCCCCACCCTCCAAGAACTCCCCACCTTGCTCTTGGGGTGACTCGAACTCACAACCTCTTGGTTGGAAGTAGAGGGTGCTCACCACTAGAGCAACCTCACCCGAAGAATACTATGTACCATTCCAATATTGAGAACCACATACATTGTGCATTAAATCCCAACAAACAATTAATACAAATCCCAAAAGAACCGAATACATTGTGTATTGTAAATTCATTCGTATGGGAAGGAAGTAGGAGAAGCTCAACAACATTATCATAGTTATGAGTATTTTTACCTTTTTGTACAACATTAATGTACAGTTAATATGATTTTTGAAAGGGTAAAAAGGTCCAATAACTTTTAGGGACATTTTAGTAAGAAGAAGTTCTAAGAACTCGCGTTTAATTTTGGGCGGTGGACAATACATGTGCTTGCCCTAGTTAAAAGACCTCCTGAAAACTATACTTTGACCCCCAAAGTTCTAAAGTTGACACTTAAAGTTTAAACAAAAGAACTAAGCTGCACTCAAATAATGTTAAGGGCTACGTACAAGTTGTATTTAGCTACTGTTAATATTCTTTTGTGAATAATTATTTGTAATTAGTTGGAATAAATCATATAAAGAGACATCGATTTCTCTTATATGTATGACAACATCCATTATTGGAATTATTAATTTTATTAATGCACAAAATATCATTTAATGGGAGGTAATTATAATATTAGTTAGAGGGTAATTTAGTCATGCAGTTTTTTTTAAGGACATTTTAGTAAACTAACTTCACCTAAAGGCGTTCATTCTTATAATATAGTATGATAGATATATAAATATTGTTATTGCGGGATATTGTGAAATATTTTAAATTTTATTATAAAAAGTTCACCGTGATGGATTAACTTTCTCAATATGTGAACTTCTTAACCCAGGCAGCCCGTTTGTGAACTATTTTAATATTAAACTTGTAAAGTGTATTGTTATTTGGTAGCAAAGATAAACATCATTTTCTAAAAGTGTTGTTAAAGTATATAATTCATAGGCTTGAAGTTGGAAAATGTAATGCTGATAGAGGATTTAAAGAATTATATTTAATCCAGAGCAATCTGACCAAGTGACTCCAATAATATGCCATTGAATAGAAAAAGAAACTTGTTTCTTACGAATTACAGAGAACGAGGAAGCTTTAGATTGCGAGCATAAATTGGAAAAATGATTAAAAAGGAGAATAGCAACGCGCAAATAGTGGTGGCCAGAGAGTAGCGAGAATTGAGACAAAATCTAAGGTTAACTTTTCCAAATTGGAGCCATGATTAATCAAAGGAACTTTCTCCCACAGTAAATGAAGAATTAACCCATGTAACTGTCCAGTCAACCACTTAATTTAAAAATAACCCAGCAATGCGATAAATACTGCATGAGGCGTCCTATTTGGTTACCCCTTTTTAATCTGTACCTACTTTGCTTTTTTGTTTGTATTCGTACCCATTTTTTTGTTCAAAGCCTTTTAAAAAGACGATTTTGCCCTTCTTTATTAAAAGACTACTTTCTCTCCAAGTATACGCCAGTCTACTGTCTCTGTCTGTCTCTCTCTCGTTCTTCGCGTTTTTGATTTGTTCTTCTCTGAAATCAAACGGTTTTCGTCATTCTTCTTGATTTTTCAACTGTTTGTTCCCCAATAACATTACGTATAATCACATGTACAATGCATTAACTTTCTGGGTTTTATTTTAGTATTATTTTTACGATTTAATTTCTGGTTAAAATAGTTTCTTAGGGTTTACTTTGATTAACGAATTAGTTTTCTAGGTTTTACTTTTACGATTGTGTTTTTAGGTTTTTTGAACGTGTGTCTGTATTTTTTAATGAAAATTCTATAAATTCATCTGTGATTTTTGGAGACGTCGAAATTTTTAAAAATTTTGAGAGTTAAATAAATGATGCTATTAAAGTATAAAGTTTATAATACTTCAAGGATAACTTATTTTTAGGAGCTGAAATTTTGTTTTGTGTTTTGTGTTTTTGTTATATTTTTTATGAACTTGGCATTATTTGGAGTTGAATTTGTGTTCTGTTTTTGTAAAAACTACAACATATTTTTGCTGAAATTTTTGTTTTGTAATTGGTGAACTTCAGCATTCTAGGAACTGAAGTTTTATTTTGTATTTGCTGAATTTCAGCATTTCGGAGCTGAAGTTTTTGTTTTATATTTGCTGAACTTCAGCCTTCTTAGAGCTGAAATTTTAGCTGATTTTATTTATAATGTTCTGACGTTATTTTTCCTATCTTTTATTTTTTTTAACAGATGGCATCTACGAAATCCAAATCACCTACAAATCCTAAAGCACGTAAAAAAACGTAGAATACGCAAAGGTCCTTCGGTCCCTGTTGCTCTACCTACAAAACCAGAGGAGAGATATTATAAGTTTCGAGATTGGTTTAACTATCGTGCTTACTGGAAGGGGAACCACGATTTGAAGTGTTTAATTGCAACTTTCTTGACTCCTGCACAACAGGATAAGCTGAATAATGGTACATTTCAGTATATTATGGCTATGGAGAATTTCCAATGCAGCATGAAGTAGGTTTATTGTTTGATTCTTTCTCGTATATTCACCAATGATCGAGACTCCATTAGTTTCAAGATTTTTGGCCATGATGTATCGTTCAGCCTTGAAGACTTTCACATTATGTGCGGTTTGCGGATCACAACACATAATGTTAAAAAACCAAGTAAACGAGAGAGCAAGATTCTGAAGCGCTATTTTGGGAAGTCTAAGGGTGTGACCTTGAAGGACATTTGAGATTATATGACCCGGAATAAAATTAAAAAGGATAATGTGAATTTCAAACACGTATGCGAGAGTGATGAAGATGTTGTGAAGCTTATGAAAATTCTTATTGTGGAGTCTATTTTGTTTGGAAGAAAGAATGAATCAACTGTACTGGAGGAGTATGCAGCTATTGTTGAAGACGATAAGGCTTGTGTTGATTATCCTTGGGGTAATGCGTCTTATGAGAAGCTCATTACCTCAATGAAACATGCATTGGATAACCAGGACAAATATAATTCAACTGAGTATATTGTTGGTGGATTTCTATTTCCATTATGTGTTTGGTTCTATGAGCGCTTCCTAGATATTCGGGAGAAGTATTTGAAAGAGGACGACTTTCTTGATGCCCCTCAGGTTCCCAGGATGTCACGTTATGTATCTTTGGGAGATCCTAAATATAAAGAACTCCATGATGATTACTTCAGCAATCATGGTATAAGTTAGTATTTTTTATTTTTGTAGTTGTGTTAATATGTTGACGTATCCGTTTTATTTTATTTTCATAATACACTTTTTTGTATTAAACAGAAATATCAGACATTTAGGATATTAGATATAATTCCTACCGAAGAGGAATTGAATTCCATACCTTTAATTGGACAATTACCATGCAACCGGATTTCTTCAAAGGTACTTAATCCAGTTCCTTCAACTAGTGAATCGCCACGTAGTCGGAGTTGATTAAAAGAATCCAATCGAACTCCTGTAATTGGTGAATCACCTTGTACCCAGAGTCATTCTAACCGTTCTACAACGGCATTTGACAATGAATTAGTCAACACAATATGTCGTGTAAGTTTTGAGCTGAAGTTTTTGTTTTTGTGTTTTGTAAAGCTATAACATATTTTAGCTGAACTTTTTGTTCTGTTTGTGATGAACTTCAGCATTCTAGTAGCTGAAGTTGTGTTCTGTATTTGCTGAACTTCAGCATGTTTTAGCTGAAGTTTTGTTCTATTTGTGAATAACTTCAGCATTCTAGTAGCTGAAGTTGTATTCTGTATTTGCTAAACTTCAACATTCTTTAGACCTGAAGTTTTGTTCTGTGTCTCTATACTAGAGGGTAACGATGGAGGTTAAAAGACATGCAGAAGAAAAAAGACGCATGATCGCGAAAGAAGTTGTTGAGGAGTTTCAACGGGATGAGCGATCTGCTATTGTGGATTAGGTTTTGATAAAAGTCAAGGTAAGCTTATTTATAGAAAAGTCTTTTTTTCTGCTAATGTTTTTCAGATAATCATTGTTAGTAATTTTTTATAGGAATATTTTGATGAGAAGTTTGAAAAATTGTTTAAGATTGTCGACAAATCAAAAGGAATGGACGATGGTGATGCAGATTTTGATTTGATGAACTATCGACAATATGATAGGGTGAACGACTCATTCGAACCTCTATCGGATATTAATGCTTCTCATGATCTACTGCATACAGTCGTAGATGAAAATGTAACAGGTGAGGAAGCGGCTCTTGAAGGCGATGGTCAAGTATTCGAGGAAGTTCAACGTGTTGAAGAACAAGTGGAAGAGGAATGTTCCAGTGTTCATAGACTGAGCAAAGATGGATATGATGAACAATTATCAACCGAGAATGTAGGAAGCAAGAAAGGTGCAGATGATGAAGTTGTCGATACTGAAGAACATGTGCCGAGTTGTACTTTGGGTAATGATATTGCAAAAGGCAATGTGTGTGGCGATGGAGATCATGAACCTGTTGGTATTGAAAAACTGACATCGAATGATTTGTGTACCACTATTGGGAAAGGCAATCCGTTTGCGGACACAATAACTATTTGCCAAGAAATTTTAGGTATAGAGACACAGGAAATTTCACTACAGGTATAAATATATATATATATATATATATATATATATATATGTATATATCACTGATTTCTCCCCCCTCTTTATAAATATGTAGTGGAAGTTGAAAATAGTGGTGCTTCAATTGATACAACTCAAAACTCTCTGAGGATGCTGCATTGTATGAAGATAGAGTTGAGAAAATCCTTCCAGAGAATACTCCAATGCTCCTCAACGTTGCTGCACAATTGAATGAAGTTGGAGTTGCTGAGATCGACAAAGATATGTAGTCTGGCGAAACCGCAGTGTAAGACAAACGTCAAGGTATTCTGTAGATCACGAAGTTTTTACATTTGATCCAAGTAAATATTTTCAGTTTGAAATTTTACATAATTTCTTTTCTTTTTTATGCTTTTTTGATGATTATTCAGAAAGACTCAATGCAGCTGAAAAAGAAATTGGTGAGCTCATTCGGCTATATGAAAAAGGAAAAATATATCTATTCACACATGTTGGCTCACAGATAGTTGTGAAGTGTGTTTGTATTATTTTTAAAATTTAGTCAATGTTATTTAGTATTTTTTTTGTATGAAGATATAGGCGTATCTGAAGGTAATGGAAGTGGATCCGTTGGAATGCAAACACCATCTGTGTCACAACACTTAGACCAGGAAGTTATTTTCTGCAATTCGATTACAAGGTGTTATTTTCACCTAATGTGCATTTTGTATCAGTTGTATTTATGTATATATTTTCCTTGCTTTTGTAGATCTCATCTGATGCATCACAACTTCTTCCAAATCCTAAGAGAAGGAAGATGTCCAGTTCTCCTAATATTTTGTGTGACACCAGTGATATCCCCCACTTCAAGTTATGTTCATTTTCGCTGGGTAGTACAGAAGGGACTGGTTCAGAAGGTAATTCTGATATTGTTGTTGTTGTTGGTGAATAGAGACAAGAAAATCGTGAACAGTAGGGAGTTGGTCAAGTATCTGCCACCATGGCTGTGGATTTTCCCCCTGCTGCTGAACCGCAATAGTTAGTTGTTTCGGAATAGCAGGAAGAGCAAGCAAAAAGAAAACTAGATAAAATAGGGAAAAGGATTCGTATGGAGAGTATTTGGTTGAAATCTCCTTACGTCATTCCTAAACAAAAGCGAAGGGGGCAAGATTGGAAAGTAGGAAAGACTACACGAAGGTGTCCCTTCCATTATGTTAATCAAGACAGTGCATTGATGCAAAGATTTACAGACTGGGTAAAGACGGACGCCAGTGAATATAATTCCAAGCCATTCAGATTAGCTGAAATTGTATTCCAAAGTCATTCTTTACCGAGCTTGTGGATCCTACCTCTGATCTTTCGGATGAAGTAAGTTATTAAGTTTATTTTTTGAATTGGTTTTTAACTGTATTTCCCAAAACTTTAGCTTAGTTTTGTTTTAAAGTTTTTGTACTATAATTTGGTAAACTTCAGTTTTATGCATGGTAAAACTGCTGAAGTTGTTTAGCTTATTTTCTAAAACTTCAGACTAAACTTGCTGAAGTTTTTGACATACAGTCTCTAGTTTTTTTTCTAAATTTTAAATCAAACATGCTGAAGTTTTTCCTAACACTTCATACTGAATATGCTTAAGTTTTTATCATGCAGTTTGTAGTTTTGTAATGCGTTTTTTCTAAACTTCATACTTATGCATGCTGTAGTTTTTTATTTCATATATTTTCTTTTGTTGTTGTTCATTTGCAACATATTGAAGTGGGCATATATTTCTTGAGCAAAACATATTGCTATCACCTTCCAAGTTATCCAAAATCAAGATGTGCAGTAACAAATTTATTTTTTGATCTTGACTAAGTTGGCTAATGTTCATCCTTCAGATGAACAGAAAGAGAAAATTTGAATAAGGAAGGAAAAGAGAATGGTGGAGGAAAAAGATGGAAGGGAAAAAGAGCAAATCAATATATATCTTATATACTTCTTATATATCTTATATACTATATATATACTAAGTGTATATCATATATCTTAAGATGTATATATAGTATATATATAAGCTATATTCGATAT
>AWOL01S0037709.1:24030-39026 GCA_000715115.1 Nicotiana otophora | reverse complement strand
CCACGCCTTCCCAGTGGGCAGGGCCCCCCAGACCCGGATAGCCTAAAAATTTTACGGGCCATCAAATACGACCTAAGGAACCATAGTCATCACCACGCCATGACCGTTCCTCGTTTATTTGCGTTTTACCTCAAAACAAAATAGAATACTGCCCGATTCCCATATTTTCGTCTGCTATAGCCCACGCCTTCCGAGTGGGTCCGGGCCCCATGGACCTCGATCGCCTAAAATTTTTCGGGCCATCAAATATGACCTAAGGAACCATAGTCACTGCCCCGCCATGACCTTTCTCGTTATTTTGCATTTTACGGCCAAAAAACTATAATTCCGCCTCATTCCCGTATTGTCGCGTGCTATAGCCCACGCTCCGAGTGGGCCCGGGCCCCCGGAACCGGATAGCCTTAAATTTTTTCCGGGCCCTCAAATACGACCTAAGGAATCATAGTCATCGCCCCGCCATGACCCTTCCTCATTGTTTTGCATTTTAGGGCCAAAAAACTAGAATTCCTCCCGATTCCCGTATTTTCGTATGCTATAGCCCATGCCTTCCGAGTCGGTTCGGGCCCCAAGGACCTCGATCTACTAAAATTTTTAGGGCCATCAAATACGAAATAAGCAATCACTGTCACCGTCTTGCCATGACCTTTCTTGTTATTTTGCATTTTACGGCCAAAAAACTATAATTCCGCCTAATGCCCATATTTTCGCGTGCTATAGCCCATGCCTTCCGAGTGGGCCGGGGGGCCCCGGAACCGGAATGCCAAAAATGTTTTCGTGCCATTAAATACGACCTAAGGAACCATAGTCACCACCCCGCCATGACCGTTCTTCGTTATTTTGTGTTTTATGGACAAAGAACTATAATTCCGCCCGAGTCAAATATTTTCGTGTGCTATAGACCACGCCTTCCGAGTGGCCCCGGGGCCCACTGAATCGGATCGTCTAAAACTTTTCTGGGTCAAGAAATATGACCTAAGGAATCATAGTTATCGCCCCGCCATGACCGTTCCTTGTTATTTTGTGTTTTGCAGCCAAAACACTAAAATTCCGCCCGATTCCCATATTTTCGTGTGCTATAACCCAAGCGTTCCGAGTGGGTCCGGGCCCCACGGACCTCGATCGCCTAAAATTTTTCGGGCTATCAAATACGACCTAAGGAACCATAGTCACCACCTCGCCATGACCGTTCCTCGTTATTTTGCGTTTTTCGGCAAAAAAATTATAATTCCGCCTAATTCCCATATTTTCGCGTGCTATAGCCCGCGCCTTCCGAGTGGGCTCGGGTCCCCCAGAACCGGATAGCCTTAAATTTGTTTCGGGCCATCAAATACGACCTAAGGAATCATAGTCACCTCCCCGCCATGACCCTTCCTCATTTTTTGCATTTTAGGGCCAAAAAACTAGAATTCCGCCCGATTCCCATATTTTCGTGTGCTATAGCCCACGCCTTCCGAGTGGGTTCGGGCCCCATGGACCTCGATCGCCTAACAGTTTTCGGGATATCAAATACGACCTAAGGAATCATAGTCACCTCCCCGCCATGACCCTTCCTCATTTTTTGCATTTTAGGGCCAAAAAACTAGAATTCCGCCCGATTCCCATATTTTCGTGTGCTATAGCCCACGCCTTCCGAGTGGGTTCGGGCCCCATGGACCTCGATCGCCTAACAGTTTTCGGGATATCAAATACGACCTAAGGAACCATAATCACCGCCCTGACATGACCGTTCCTCATTATTTTGCATTTTACGGCCAAAAAACTATAATTCCGCACGATTCTCATATTTTCGTGTGCTATAGCCCACGCCTTCTGAGTGGGCCGGGGCCCCCCGGAACCGGAATGCCTAAAATTTTTCGGGCCTTCAAATACGACCTAAGGAACCATAGTCACCACCCCACCATGACCGTTCCTCGTTATTTTGTGTTCTATGGCCAAAGAACTATAATTCCGCTCGATTTCAATATATTCGTGTGCTATAGACCACGCCTTCCTAGTGGCCCCAGGGCCTACGGAACCGGATCGCCTAAATCTTTTATGGGTCAAGAAATACGACCTAAGGAATCATAGTTACCGCCCCACCATGACCGGTCCTTGTTATTTTGCATTTTGCAGCCAAAAAACTGGAATTCCGACGGATTCCCATATTTTCGCGTCCTATAGCCCTCGCCTTCCCAGTGGACAGGGCCCCCCCCAGACCCGAATAACCTAAAAAGTTTACGGGCCATCCAATACTACCTAAGGAACCATAGTCACCACCATGCCATGACCGTTCCCTGTTTGTTTGAGTTTTACGACCAAAAAAATAGAATTTTCCCCGATTCCCATATTTTCGTGTGCTATAGCCCACGCCTTTCGTGTGGGTCCGGGCCCCACGGACCTCGATCACCTAAAATTTTTTGGTCCATCAAATATGACCTAAGGAACCATAGTCACCGCCCTGCCATGACCTTTCTCGTTAATTTGCATTTTACGGCCAAAAAACTATAATTCTGCCCGATTCCCATATTTTCGCGTGCTATAGCCCACGCATTCCGAGTGGGCCCGGGGCCCTCGGAACCGGATAGCCTTAAATTTTTTTCAGGCTATCAAATACGACCTAAGGAATCATAGTCACTGCCCCTGCCATGACCCTTCTTCATGTTTTTGCGTGTTAGGGATAAACAACTAGAATTCTGCCCAATTCCCATATTTTCGTGTGCTATAGCCTACGCCTTCCGAGTGGGTTCGGGCCCCATGGACCTCGATCTCCTAATATTATTTGGGCCATCAAATACGATCTAAGGAACCATAGTCACCACCCCGCCATGACCGTTCCTCGCTATTTTGTGTTTTATGGCCAAAGAACTATAATTTCGCCTGATTCCAATATTTTCGTGTGCTATAGACCACGCCTTCCGAGTGGGCCCGGAGTCCCCGGAACCGGATAGCCTTAAATTTTTCTAGCTCAAGAAATACGACCTAAGGAATCATAGTTACCTCCCCGCCATGACCGTTCCTCGTTATTTTGTGTTTTGCAGCCAAAAAACTAGAATTCCGCTGGATTCCCATATTTTCGTGTCCTATAGCCCACGCCTTCCCAGTGGGCATGTCCCCCCATACCCGGATAGCCTAAAAAGTATCCAGTCCATAACATACGACCTAAGGAACCATAGTAACTATCACGCCATGACCATTCCTCGTTCTTTTGTGTTTTACGACCAAAAAACTAGAATTGTGCCCAATTCCCATATTTTCGTGTGCTATAGCCCACGCCTTCCGAGTGGGTCCGGGCCCCACGGACCCAGATAGCCTAAAATTATCCGTGCCATCAAATACGACCAAAGGAACCATAGTCACCGCCCCGCCATGACCGTTCATCATTATTTTGCGTTTTACGGCCAAAAAACTATAATTCCGCCCGATTTCCATATTTTCGCATCCTATAGCCCACACCTTCCGAGTGGGCCCGGGGTCCCCGGAACCAGATAGCCTTAAATGTTTTCCAGACCATCAAATACGACCTAAAGAATCATAGTCACCGCCCCGCCATGACCCTTCCTCATTGTTTTTGCGTTTTAGGGCAAAAAAAATAGAATTCCGCCCGATTCCCATATTTTCGCGTACTATTGCCAACGCCTTCCGAGTGGGTTCGGGCCCCATGGACCTCGATCACCGAAAAATTTTCGGGCCATCAAATATGACCTAAGGAACCATAGTAACCGCCCCGACATGACCGTTCCTCGCTATTTTGCGTTTTACGGCGAAAAAACTATAATTCCGCACGCTTCCCATATTTTCATGTGCTCTAGCCCACGCCTTATGAGTGGGCCGGGGGCGCCCGGAACCGGAATGCCTAATATTTTTCAGGGACATCAACTACAACCTAGGGAACCATAGTCACCGCCGCGCCATGACCGTTTCTCGTTATTTTGTGTTTTATGGCCAAAGAACTATAATTCCGCCCGATTCCCACATTTTCTTGTGCCATAGACCACGCCTTCCCAGTGGGCAGGGCCCCCCAGACCCGGATAGCCAAAAACTTTTACGGGCCATCAAATACGACCTAAGGAACCATAGTCACCACCACGCCATGACCGTTCCTCGTTTGTTTGCGCTTTAGGATAAAAAAATAGAATTCTGCCCGATTCCCATATTTTCGTCTGCTATAGCCCACGCCTTCCGAGTGGGTCCAGGCCCCACGAACCTCGATCGCCTAAAATTTTCCGGGCCATCAAATATGACCTAAGGAACCATAGTCACTTCCCCTCCATGACCTTTCTCATTATTTTGCATTTTACGGCCGAAAAACTATTCGCGTGCTATAGCCCACCTCTTCCGAGTGGGCCCGGGGCCCTCGGAATCAGATAGCCTTAAATTTTTTCCGGGCCATCAAATACAACCTATGGAATCATAGTCACCGCCCCGCCATGACCCTTTTTCATGTTTTTGCGTTTTAGGGCCAAAACACTGGAATTCCGCCCGGTTCCCATATTTTCGTGTGCTACGCCTTCCAAGTGGGTTTGGGCCCCACGAACCTCGATCGCCTAAAACTTTTCGGGCCATCAAATACGACTTAAGGAACAATAGTCACCTCCCCGACATGACCGTTCCTCGTTATTTTGCGTTTTACGGCCATAAAACTATAATTCCGAACGATTTCCATATTTTTGTGTGCTATAGCCCACCCCTTCTGAGTTGGCCGGGGGCTCCCGGAACCGGAATGCCTAAAATTTTTTCGGGCCATCAAATACGACCTAAGGAACCATAGTTACTGTCGCGCCATGACCGTTCCTCATTATTTTGTGTTTTATGGCCAAAGAACTATAATTCCGCCCGATTCCTATATTTTTGTGTGTTATAGACCACGCCTTCCGAGTGGCCCCGGGGCCCACTGAACCGGATCTCCTAAAACTTTTATGGGTCAGGAAATACGACCCAAGGAATCATAGTTACCGCCCCGCCATGACCGTTCCTTGTTATTTTGCGTTTTGCAGCCAAAAAACTAGAATTCCGCCAGATTCCCATATTTTCGTGTCCTATTGCCCACGCCTTCCCAGTAGGCAGGGCCCCCCAGACCCGGATAGCCTAAACATTTTACAGACCATCAAATACGACCTAAGGAACCATAGTCACTGCCACTCCATGACCATTCCTCGTTGTTTTGCATTTTACGACCAAAAAACTAGAATTCCGCCCCATTTCCATATTTTCGTGTGCTATAGCCCACGTCTTCCGAGTGGGTCCGGGCCCCACGGACCTCGATCGCCTAAAATTTTCCGTGATATCGAATACGACCTAAGGAACCATAGTCACCGCCTTGCCATGAATGTTCCTCGTTATTTTGTGTTTTACGGCCAAAACACTATAATTCCGCCCGATTCCCATATTTTCACGTGCTATAGCCCACGCCTTCCGAGTGGGCCCGGGGCCCCTGGAACCTGATAGCCTTAAAAATTTTCTGGGCCATCAAATACGATCTAAGGAATCATAGTCATCGCCCCGCCATGACCCTTCCTCATTTGTTTTGCGTTTTAGGGCCCAAAAACTAGAATTCCGCTCGATTCTCATATTTTCGTGTGCTATTGCCAACGCCTTCCGAGTGGGTTCGGGCCCCATGGACCTCGATCGCCTAAAAATTTTCCGGCCATCAAATATGACCTAAGGAACCGTTGTCACCGCCCCGACATGACCGTTCCTCGTTATTTTGCATTTTACGGCCAAAAAACTATAATTCCGCACAATTCCCATATTTTCGTGTGCTATAGCCCACTCCTTTTGAGTGGGCCGGGGGCCCCCGGAACCGGAATGCCTAATATTTTTCCGGGTCATCAAATATGACCTAAGGAACCATAGTCACTGCCCTTACATCACCGTTCCTCGTTATTTTGTGTTTTATGGGCAAAGAACTATAATTTCGCCCGATTCCCATATTTTCGTGTGCTATAGACCACGCCTTCCGAGTGGCCCCGGGGCCCACTGAACAAGATCGCCTAAAACTTTTCCGGAACAAGAAATAAGACCTAAGGAATCATAGTTACTTCCCCGCCATGACCGTTCCTCGTTATTTTGCATTTTGCAGCCAAACAATTAGAATTCCGCCGGATTCCCATATTTTCATGTCCTATAGCCCACGCCTTCCCAGTGGGCAGGGCCCCCCGGACCCGGATAGCCTAAAATTTGCCGGGCCCTCTAATACGACCTAAGGAACCATAGGCACCACCACTCCATGACCGTTCCTCGTTATTTTGCGTTTTAGGGCCAAATAACTATAATTCCGCCTGATTCCCATAGTTTCACGTGCTATAGCCCACGCCTTCCGAATGGGGCCAGGGCTCGCGGAACCGGTTCGCCCATTAATTTTCCAGGCCATTGAATATGACCTAAGAACCACAGTCACCGCCCCTCCATGATCGTTCCTCATATTTTTCGTTTTTTGGACAAAAAACTAGAATTTCGCTTGATTCCCATATTTTTGTGTGCTATAGACCACGCCTTCCGAGTGGCCCCGGGGCCCACTGAACCGGATCTCCTAAAACTTTTATGGGTCAGGCAATACGACCCAAGGAATCATAGTTACCGCCCCGCCATGACCGTTCCTTGTTATTTTGCGTTTTGCAGCCAAAAAACTAGAATTCCGCCAGATTCTCATATTTTCGTGTCCTATTGCCCATGCCTTCCCAGTAGGCAGGGCCCCCCAGACCCGGATAGCCTAAACATTTTACAGACCATCAAATACAACCTAAGGAACCATAGTCACTGCCACTCCATGACCGTTCCTCGTTGTTTTGCATTTTACGACCAAAAAACTAGAATTCCGTCCCATTCCCATTTTTCCTGTGTTATAGCCCACGTCTTCCGAGTGGGTCCGGGCCCCATGGACCTCGATCGCCTAAAATTTTCCGTGTCATCAAATACGACCTAAGGAACCATAGTCACCGCCCTGCCATGAATGTTCCTCGTTATTTTGTGTTTTACGGCCAAAATATGGGAATCGGGTGGAATTATAGTGTTTTGGCCGTAAAACACAAATTTTAAGGCCTCGTTATTTTGTAGCCCACGCCTTCCGAGTGGGCCCTGGGCCCCCGGAACCGGATAGCCTTAAAATTTTTCTGGGCCATCAAATACGACCTAAGGAATCATAGTCACTGCCCCGCCATGACCCTTCCTCATGTTTTTTCTTTTTAGGGCCAAAAAACTAGAATTCCGCTCGATTCCTATATTTTCGTGTGCTATTGCCAACGCCTTCAGAGTGGGTTCGGACCCCATGGACCTCGATCGTCTAAAATTTTTCGAGCCATCAAATACGACCTAAGGAACCATAGTCACCACCCCAACATGACCGTTCCTTGTTATTTTGCGTTTTACGGCTAAAAAACTATAATTCCGCACGATTTCCATATTTTTGTGTGCTATAGCCCACGCCTTGTGAGTGGGCCGGAGGCCCCCAAAACCGGAACGTCTAAAATTTTTATGAGCCATCAAATACGACCTAAGGAACCATAGTCACAGCCCCGCCATGACCGTTCCTCGTTATTTTGTGTTTTATGGCCAAAGAACTATAATTTCGCCCGATTCCCATATTTTCGTGTGCTATAGACCACGCCTTCCGAGTGGCCTCGGGGCCCACTGAACCGGATTGCCTAAAACTTTTCTGGGTTAAGAAATACGACCTAAGGAATCATAGTTACTGCCCCTCCATGACCGTTCCTCGTTATTTTGCGTTTTGCAGCCCAAAATTTTAATTCCGCCGGATTCCCATATTTTCGTGTCCTATAGCCCACGCCTTCCAAGTGGGAAGGGCCCCCCGGAGCCGGATAGCCTAAATCTTTTCCGGGACCTCAAATATGAGCTATGGAACCATAGTCACTGCCATCTAGAATTTCGCTCGATTCCTATATTTTCGTGTGCTATAGCCCACACCTTCTTAGTGGGCAGGCCCCACCGGAGCCGGATCACCTAAAATTATTCCAGGCCATCAAATACTTCTAAGGAACCATAGTCACCACCCCGCCATGATCGTTCCTCATGTGTTGCATTTTTCGGCCAAAAAACTAGAATTCCGCCCGATTCCCTTATTTTCGTGTGTTATAGCCCATGCCATCCAAGTAGTCCCGGGACCCCGATCACCTAAAATTTTTCCGGGCAATCAAATATGACTTAAGGAACCATAGTCACCGCCCCGCCATGATCGTACCTCATGTTTTGCATTTTTCGGCCAAAAAACTAGAATTCCGCCCGATTCCCATATTTTCGTGTGCTACAGCCCACGCCTTCCGAGTGGGCCGGGCCCCCCGGACTCAAATCGGCTAAAAGTTTTTCAGGCCATCACATATGACCTAAAGAACCATAGTCACCACCCTTCCATAACCGTTCTTCATTTTTTTGCATTTTACAGCCAAAAAGCCAGAATTCCAATTCCCATATTTTCGTGTGTTATAGCCCACGCCTTACGAATGGGCCGAGCCCCCCGGACTCGGATCGCCTAAAATTTTTCCAGGCCATCAAATACGACCTAAGGACAATAGTCACCGCCCTGCCATGATCGTTCCTCATTTTTTGCGTTTTTCTGCCCAAAAACTAGAATTCCGCCCGTTTCATATATTTTCATGTGCTATAGCCCACGCCTTCCGAGTGGGCCGGGCCCCCCAGACTCGTATCGCCTAATATTTTTTCAGGTCATTAAATACGACCTAAGGAACCACAGTTACTGCCCCACCATGATCGTTCCTCAATATTTGCATTTTTCGGCCAAAAACTAGAATTTCGCCTGATTCCCATATTTTCGTGTGCTATAGCCCACGTCTTCCTAGTGGGTAGGGGTCCCCGGAGCCGGATTGCCTAAAATTTATCTGGGCCATCCAATACGACCTAAGGAACCATAGTCACCGACCCGCTATGAGCTTTCCTCATATTTTGCATTTTATGGCCAAAAGACTAGAATTCCGCCAGATTCCTATAATTTTGTGTGCTATAGCCCACGCCTTCTGAGTAGGCCGGGCCCCCCGGACTCGGATTGCCTAAAAATATTCTGGGCCCTTAAATACGACCTAAAGAACCATAGTGACCGCCCTGCCATGACCGTTCCTCGGTTTTTGCATTTTACGGCCAATAAACTAGCATTTCGCCCTATTCCCATATTTTTGTGTGCTATAGCCCACGCTTTCCAAGTGGTCCCGGGACCCCGATCGCCTAAAATTTTTCCGAGCCATCAAATATGACCTAAGGAACCATAGTCACTGCCTCGCCATGATCGTTCCTCATTCTTTGCATTTTTTGGCCAAAGAACTAGAATTCCGCCTGATTCACATATTTTCGGGTGCTATAGCCCATGCCTTCCGAGTGGGCCGGGCCCCCCGGAATCGAATCGCCTAAAAGTTTTCCGGGCCATCAAATACGACCTAAGGAACCAAATTCACCATCCCGCCTTGATCGTTCATCATGTTTTGCATTTTTCACCCAAAAAACTAGAATACCTCCCGATTCCCATATTTTCGTGTGCTATAGCCCACGCCTTCCAAGTTGTCCCGGGACCTCGGTCGCCTAAAATGTTTTTGGGCCATCAAATACTACTAAGGAACCATAGTCACCACCCCGCCATGACCGTTCCTCATGTTTTGCATTTTTTGGCCAAAAAGCTAGAATTCCGCCCGATTCCCATATTTTCGTGTGCTATAGCCCACGCATTCCAAGTGTTCCCGGGACCCCGATCGCCTAAAAAATTTTCGGGCTATCCAATACGACCTATGGAACCATAGTAAATGCCCCGCCATGATCATTCCTCATTTTTTGCATTTTTCGGCCAAAAAACTAGAATTTTGCCCGTTTCATATATTTTCGTATGCTATAGCCCACGCCTTCCGAGTGGGCCGGGCCCCCCGGACTCGTATCTCCTAATATTTTTCCGGGCCATCAAATACGACCTAAGGAACCATAGTCACCACCTTACCATGATCGTTCCTCATATTTTGCATTTTTCGGCCAAAAAACTAGAATTTTGCCCGTTTCATATATTTTCGTATGCTATAGCCCACGCCTTCCGAGTGGGCCGGGCCCCCCGGACTCGTATCTCCTAATATTTTTCCGGGCCATCAAATACGACCTAAGGAACCATAGTCACCACCTTACCATGATCGTTCCTCATATTTTGCATTTTTCGGCCAAAAAACTAGAATTTTGCCCGTTTCATATATTTTCGTATGCTATAGCCCACGCCTTCCGAGTGGGCCGGGCCCCCCGGACTCGTATCTCCTAATATTTTTCCGGGCCATCAAATACGACCTAAGGAACCATAGTCACCACCTTACCATGATCGTTCCTCATATTTTGCATTTTTCGGCCAAAAAACTATAATTTTGCCCATTTCACATATTTTCGTGTGTCACGCCCTTCGAGTGGGCCGGGCCCCCCGGACTCGAATCGCCTAAAAATTTTTCCGGGCCATTAAATACGACCTAAGGAACGATAATCATCGCCTCTCCATGATCGTTCCTCATGTTTTGCGTTTTGCGGCCAAAAAACTAGAATTTCACCCGATACCCATATTTTCGTGTGCAATAGCCCACGCCTTCAAGTGGTCCCGGGACCACCGGACCCCGATCTCCTAAAAATATTCCGGGCCATCAAATACGACCTAAGGAACAATAATCACCGCCCTGCCATGATCGTTCCTCATTTTTTTCATTTTTCGGCCAAAGAACTAGAATTTCTCCCGATTCCCATATTTTCGTGTGCTATACCACGCCTTCCGAATGGGTCCGACCCCCCGGATTGCTTAAAATTTTTTTGGCCATCAAATACGACCTAAGGAACCATTGTCATTGCTCCGCCATGATCGTTCCTTTTGTTTTCGGCAAAAGAACTAGAATTCCACCCGATTCCCATATTTTCGTGTGGTATAGCCCACGCCTTCCGAGTGGGCCGGCCCCCCCGGACTCGGATCGCCTAATATTTTTTCAGGCCATCAAATACGGCCTAAGAAACCATAGTCACCACTCCGCCATGACTGTTCCTCGTGTTTTGGCGTTTTACGGCCAAAAAACTAGAGTTTCGCCTGATTCCCATATTTTCGTGTGCTTTAGCCCACGCCTTCCCAGTGGTTTGGTGCCCCCAGAGCCGGATCGCTTAGAATATTTCCGCGCCATCAACTACAACCTAAGGATCCATAGTCACCGCCCCGCCATGATCGTTCCTCATTGTTTGCATTTCTCGGCCAAAAAACTAGAATTTCGCACGAATCCCATATTTTCGTGTGCTTTAGCCCACGCTTTTCGAGTGGGTGGGGGACCCTGGACTCGGATCGCCTAAAATTTTTCCATGCCATTAAATACGACCTAAGGAATCATAGTCACCACCCCTCCATGATCGTTCCCCATGTTTTGCATTTTTCGGACAAACAATTAGAATTTTGCCCGATTTAAATATTTTGGTGTGCTATAGCCCACACCTTCCAAGTGGTCCCGGGACCTCGATCGCCTAAAATTTTTTCGAGCCATCAAATATGACCTAAGGAACAATAATCACCGCCCCTACATGATCGTTCCTCCTTTTTTGCGTTTTTCGACCAAAGAACTAGAATTCTACCCGATTCCCATATTTTCGTGTGCTATAGACCACGCTTTCCGAATGGGCCGGTCCCCCTGGACCCTGATCGCCTAAAAATTTTCTGGGCCATCAAATACGACCTAAGGAACCATAGTCACCGCCCCATCATGATCATTCCTCATGTTTTGTGTTTTTCGGCCAAAAAACTAGAATTTCGAACGGTTCCCATATTTTCGTGTGTTATAGCCCACTCCTTCCAAGTGGTCCCGGAACCCCGATCGCCTAAAATATATATCGGGCCATCAAATACGACGTAAGGAGCCATAGCCACCTCCCCGCCATGAGCGTTCCTCATTTTTTTGCATTTTTTGGCCAAAAAACTAGAATTCCGCCCGATTCCAATATTTTCGTATGCTATAGCCCTCGTCTTCAGAGTGGGCCAGGCCCCCCGGAGTCGGATCTCCTAAAAGTTTTTCGGGCCATCATATACGACCTAAGAAACCATAGTTGCTGCCCCTCCATGACCGTTCCTTGTTTGTTTGTGTTTTACGGCCAAAAAATAAGAATTCCGCCTGATTCCCATATTTTCGTGCGCTATAGCCTACGCCTTACGAGTGGACAGTGCACCCTGGACCCGGATCGCCTAAAAGTTTTTCGGGCCATCACATATGACCTAAAGAACAATAGTCACCGCCATGTCATGACCGTTCCTCATTTTTGGTGTTTTACGGCCAAAAAACTAGAATTCTGCCCGATTCTCGTATTTTCGTGTGCTATAGCCCACGCCTTCCGAGTGGGCCGGGCCCCTCAAACCTGGATCACCTATAAGTTTTCCAGGCCATCCAATAGGACTTAAGGAACCATATTCCCTGCCCCGCCATGACCGTTCCTCGTTGTTTTGCATTTTACGGCCAAAAAACTAGAATTCCGCGTGATTCCCTTATTTTCGTGTGCTAGCCTTCCGAGTGGGCCCGGGCCACCCGGAACCGGATCGCCTAAAATTTATTTGGGCCATCAAATACGACCTAAGAAAGCATATTAACCACCCCCCATGACCGTTCCTCATGTTTGTTGCGTTTTTTCGACCAAAACACTAGAATTTCGCCTGATTCCCATATTTTCGTGTACTATAGCCCACGCCTTCCCAATGGGTAGGGGCCCCCGGAGCCGGATCGCCTAAAATTTTTTTGGGCCATCCAATACGACCTAAGGAACCATAGTCACTGCCCCTCCATGACCTTTCTTCATTTTTTGCATTTTACGGCCAAAAAACTAGAATGCCGCCCGATTCTCATATGTTTGTGTGCTATAGCCCACGCCTTCTAAGTGGGACGGGGCCCCCGAACGCAGATCCCCTAAAAGTTTTTTGGCCCATCAGATCCGACCTAAAGAACCATAGTCACCTCCCTTCCATGACCGTTCCTCGTTTTGTTTGCGTTTTACGGCCAAAAACTAGAATTCCGCCCGATTCCTATATTTTCGTGTGTTATAGCCCACGCCTTCCAAGTGGTCACGGAACCCCCGGACCCTGACCGCCTAAAATATTTTCGGGCCATCAAATACGACTTAAGAAGCCATAGTTACCGCTCCTCCATGATCTTTCCTCATCTTTTGCATTTTTCGGCCAAAAAACTAGAATTCCGCCCGATTCCCATATTTTCGAGTGCGCCCACGCCTTCCTAGTGGGTAGGGCCCCCCGGAGCCAGATCACCTAAAATTCTTCCGGGCCATCAAATATGACCTAAGGAACCATAGTCATCGCTTCGCCATGATCGGTTCTCATGTTTTGCGTTTTTCGGCCAAAAAACTAGAATTCCACCCGATTCCCATATTTTCGTGTGCGCCCACGCCTTCCAAGTGGTCCCGGGACCCCCGAACCCTGATCGCCTAAATTTTTTCCGATCCATAAAATATGACCTAAAGAACCATAGTCAACGCCCCGCCATGATAGTTCCTCATCTTTTGCGTTTTTCGGCGAAAGAACTAGAATTCCGCCTGATTCCCATATTTTCGTGTGTTGTAGCCCACGCCTTACAAATGGGCCGGGCCCCCCGGACTCGGATCGCCTAAAAGTTTTTCGAGCCATCAAATATGACCTAAGGAACAATAATCACCGCCCCTCTATGATCGTTCCTCCTTTTTTGCATTTTTCGGCAAAAGAACTAGAATTCTACCCGATTCCCATATTTTCGTGTGCTATAGACCACGCTTTCCGAATGGGCCGGTCCCCCTGGACCCTGATCGCCTAAAAATTTTCTGGGCCATCAAATACGACATAAGGAACCATAGTCACCTCCCCATCATGATCGTTCCTCATGTTTTGCATTTTTCGGCCAAAAAACTAGAATTTCGAACGGTTTCCATATTTTCGTGTGCTATAGCCCACTCCTTCCAAGTGGTCCCGGAACCCCGATCGCCTAAAATATATATCGGGCCATCAAATACGACGTAAGGAGCTATAGCCACCTCCCCGCCATGATCATTCCTAATTTTTTGCATTTTTCGGCAAAACAACTAGAATTCTGCCCGATTCACATATTTTCGTGTTTTATAGCCCAAGCCTTCCGAGTGGGCCGGCCCCCCGGGACTCAGATCGTATAAAATTTTTCCATGGCATAAAATACAACCTAAGGAACAATAATCACTGCCTCGTCATGATCGTTCCTCATTTCTTGCGTTTTTCGTCCAAAAACCTAGAATTTTGCTCGATTCCCATATTTTCGTGTGCTATAGCCCACTCCTTCCAAGTGGTCCCGGGACCACCGGACCCCAATCTCCTAATATTTTTCCGGGCATTCAAATACTACCTAAGGAACCATAGCCACTGCCCCGCCATGATCGTTCCTTATTTTTTGCATTTTACGGCCAAAGAACTAGAATTCCGCCCGATTCCCATATTTTCTTGTGCTATAGTCCACGCCGTCCGAGTGGGCCGGCTCCCCTAGACTCGGATCGCCTAAATGTTTTTCAGGGCCATTAAATATGACCTAAGGAACAATAGTCACCGCCCCTCCTTGATCGTTCCTCATTATGTGCGTTTTGCGGCCAAAAAACTAGAATCCCCCCCGATTCCCATATTTTCGGGTGCTATAGCCCATGGCTTACAAGTGGTCTCGGGACCATCGGACCCCGATCTCCTTAAAATTTTCCGGGCCATCAAATATGATCTAAGGAACAATAATCACCACCCTCCATGATCGTTCCTCATTTTTTGCGTTTTTCGGCCAATGAACTAGAATTCCGCCCGCTTCTCATATTTTTGCATGCAATAGACCACGCCTTCCGAATGGGCTGGGGCCCCGGGCCCTGATTGCCTAAAACGTTTCCGAGCAATCCCATACGACCTAAGGAATAATAGTCACCACCCCGCCATGCTCGTTCCCCATGTTTTGCATTTTTCAGCCAAAGAACTAGAATTCGCCCGATTCCCAAAAATTCGTGTGTCACCACGCCTTCCGAGTGGGTCGCCTCCCCCC
>AWOL01S0037701.1:14986-25722 GCA_000715115.1 Nicotiana otophora | reverse complement strand
GTTTTGTATTATGTTACGTCGTTGGATTATGTATATGTTGTTAGGATGTGTTTCTAGGGCTCTTTGACAGGTGGATAGGCCTAGTTATAAGGGAAACTCTAGCGTAATATTTGGAAATTTAGGGAGTTAGTCAAATTTGGGGCTGCTGGTGTGTGGTATGAAAAACAACTGAGTTGCATAAGGTGCTAGTAACATATTTTGACCCTCATTCGAGGACGAATGATCCTAAGTGGGGGAGAATATAAGGCCCCGTAAAATTTTTGCAAAAGAAAATAATGTTTCATTATGCCGGACTAGGCTTGCGTGTTTGAGGATTGTACTCGGACTTTTTGGGTTGAACAATGCACCGGAGAGTAAAGGAAAATTTTTGGAAGAAAAACGCGTTTCTGCANATCCTCTATAAAAAGACCTTGAAACCTTAATGCAAACCTAGTGTTTGATAAATTGCTCAGATGAGCTAGAACCATAATCAACTTCCTAATTTTGGTTCAATTTGTTATATTTCATAAATAGATTGAACTTTCTAAGAATTCCGGAAAATTTTAGAGTTTAAGGAAGCTCAATTAAGGTATGTTGGCTAAACGCTTATCTTAGAATTGGATCCCATGATATTCATGTGAATTATGTAAGTCCCGAGTGGTTCATTATAAAATTGGCTATTTCGAGTAAGATTGGGTTGAAATATATATGTTCAACAAGTATTCCAAATGCTTTATTTATATTATGTTATCAATTGAGGTCGTCTTTAAAATATGGGCGGTGCATTAGAAACGTTCGACTTCAAGTTAAATTCAAACGAAGGCTATTATGCCAATTTTTGTGAAGAATCTCTATGTGCCTTAGACTCTTAATTTCTCATATGTGTACTATATGTCTTCATTTCAATTGGTGTTGTTAATGTTGATGATGTTGATGTTAGAAAGTGAAAGGGTGAGCATGAAATACTAAATACGGCCAACGCGCCAAGAATGATCTTATAATGATGGCCATTAGTGCCAATGAAATGAAAATATGTGAAAGTAATATGAAATGCGATGATTGATACAAAAAGGTTTATGTCTTCAATAAGACAACCTAGCCGATCGGGTCGTGATCAGACACCATGCTGCACACATGGTGGTGATTGTGCCGAAAATTATAATTGAAATTGTAATTGTGGTCGATGTCCCTAATGGATAGCCTAGCTGATCAGGTCGTGATCGGACTCCGTGTTAATGACAGTGGTATTGATATTCAGAGTAATTGTGGTTGATGTCTCTAATGAGATAGCCTAGCCGATTGGGTTGTGATTGGACTTCGTGCTGAGAGTACGGTAGTATTGGTTTTGTGAATAATGGTATTGTGAATAATGGTATTGTGGACAATGGTATATTGATACTAAAATCTCCCAATATGAGATATGGAAATTAATTTGAACACTGTCTTGATCCTAAATTGAGGTTTGATATTTATTAAAGCTTTCATTGATATTATGATAATCTTGTTTGTATTATTTGTCATTCTATTGAGAGGGTGTTTAGTTATACATACTAGTGTTATTTGACAGTACTAAGGTCCCTTTTTCCGGGGGCGCTACATCTTTAAATGGATGCAGGTGGTTCCACAGCAGGGGATATTGATCAGTGATAGCAGTACACCTTCTTCCCTGCCGACTTGGTAAGCCCCACTTCATCCTGGGGTCATGAGTCTTTTGTACTTTGTGTATTCTGTTTGAGGTATAGCCGGGGCCTTGTTGCCGGCAATATCCTTATACTCTTATTTATTTATAGACGCTCCATAGACATAGTGTGGGTTGTGTATTGGTGGTGGGAAAAACAAACTATGTTATGCTGTAGTTGTATTACTTGTCCCACTTTAGACTTTAAGAAAAATGATGAAAACTATTGGTAATGAATTGGTATTATAGACATGATCACGTTTTTGTCTAATTAATGAAAATATGTATTATCCTCATTCGTGGATGAGTTTGGGTAGAAGGAAATCTAACAGGCTTGCTCGGTCAGGTTTACTCGGTTGAGCGCCGGTCGCGCTTCTCGGTTTTGGGGCGTGAAAGAACCAGTCGAGGATATGACTTGGGAGCCCAAGCAAGATATGTGTAGCCGTTATCCTCATCTTCTCACCACTTCAGGCATGTTTCTATACTCGTTCGAGGATGAACGCTTGTTTTAAGAAGGGGAGGATGTAACGACCCGGCCGGTCATTTTGAGTATTTTAGCCATGATCCCATATTTATTGCCTCCTCTATGTTGTATCATGATTATGTGTCTTTGTCGGGGGTGTTTGGTTTGGTTCGGGGGAGTTCCGGAGTGAAATAGGACACATAGTCCCTAAGTTGGAGCTGTAAGTTGAAAGAGTTGACCGTAGTTTGACTTTTATGTAGATAACTCTAGAATGAAGTTTTGACGGTTCCAATAGTTCTGTATGGTTATTTTAGACTTAAGAGCATGTCCGGATGTTAATTTGGAGGTCTGTAGGTCATTTCGGCGTGAATTGGCGAAAGTTAAAAAGTTGAAGGTTTGGAAGGTTGGAGAGTTTGATCGGGAATTGACTTTATTGATATCGGGGTCGGATCCCAATTTTGGAAGTTGGAATAGGTCTGTAATATCATTTATGACTTATGTGCAAAATTTGGAGTCAATCGGAGTTGTTTTGGTATGAATTGGCATTTGNATTTTAGCCATGATCCCATAATTACTGCCTCCTCTATGTTGTATCATGATTATGTGTCTTTGTCGGGGGTGTTTGGTTTGGTTCGGGGGAGTTCCGGAGTGAAATAGGACACATAGTCCCTAAGTTGGAGCTGTAAGTTGAAAGAGTTGACCGTAGTTTGACTTTTATGTAGATAACTCTAGAATGAAGTTTTGACGGTTCCAATAGTTCTGTATGGTTATTTTAGACTTAAGAGCATGTCCGGATGTTAATTTGGAGGTCTGTAGGTCATTTCGGCGTGAATTGGCGAAAGTTAAAAAGTTGAAGGTTTGGAAGGTTGGAGAGTTTGATCGGGAATTGACTTTATTGATATCGGGGTCGGATCCCAATTTTGGAAGTTGGAATAGGTCTGTAATATCATTTATGACTTATGTGCAAAATTTGGAGTCAATCGGAGTTGTTTTGGTATGAATTGGCATTTGTTTCAAGATTCGGAAGTTCATAGTTGCATAGGCTTGAATTTGGGTTGCGATTCATAGAATAGATGTTGTTTGATGTGATTTGTGGCCTTGAGTAGGTCCGCTATGTGTTTTGGAACTTGTTGGTATATTCGAACGGGGTCCCGGAGGCTTTGGGTGTGAAACGAATTGAATCCTAATCAATTTTTAGACTTATGTTATTGCTGAAGTTCCCAGCCATCTGGTGTCATCGCACCTGCGGAGGGATTGGCCGCAAGTACGGACTCGCAAAAGCGAGCAGTTGATCGCAGAAGCGAAGCTTGCTTTGCCCAGCTAGGATAGCATGTGCGAGAAGTCACCTGCATCTGCGAGTCCGCAGGTTTCGATGTGCGATCGCAGATGCGGAAGGGGCTGGCCTGGTCTATGGTCGTAGAAGCGGAGAGTTCTCCACAAGAGCGCACTCACAAGTGCGAGATGTTATCCGCAGAAGCGGAACCTCAAATTTTAAGTTAGAACCGCACCTGTAATGGATTTTTCACAGGTGCGATCCCAGGCTCGCAGAAGCAGATTTGCTGGGTAGAAAATGGGAAATTTCGAGTGTTTGATTCATAATCCATTTTTGGACTTAAAGAGCTCGGGGTGAGGCGATTGTTCGGGAGATTTTCAATGGAAACATTGGGATAATAATTCCTAACTTGATTTTGGTTAAATTACACGAATCTATTGTTGTTTTCACCATTAAATTAGTGTTTTTGGAGTTGGAAATTTGGGAAAACTTTGTGAAACTTTTTAGGCTAAAATTTAGGTATTTGAAAGGCGATTTGAGGTTGGATTTGAGTAGTTCTTGTATGGTTGGACTCATTATCGAATTGGTGTTCGGATTTTGTAATTTTGGTCGGGTTCTCAGGTGCGGGGTCGGGTTGACGTTTTGGGCTGACTTTTTAATTCTTTGCAAAGATCGTAATTTCATTGTTTAAATTAGCTCCCTATAGTTTATATTTATAATATGAAGTTGTTTTGGCTATATTCGAGTCGTTCGGAGTTTGGTTAATCAAGGGAAAGGCCTTCTAGGGGATTGAGTTAGCGTGTTTCTAGGTAAGTAACTTGCCTAACCTTGTGTGGGGGAATTATCCCTTTGGATTTGTGTTGGTTGTGATAATTGTGATATGTGAAAGTCGTGTACGCAAGGTGACGAGTGTGTACATGGGATAAATATTTAAATTACCAGTTTTAGCTATGTAGATTCCTTTCAGGCCTTAATTGGGTTACCTTAACATGTTATAGTCATCATTTCTAGCACTATTTTCACATGTCTGCTTGTCTTATTTCTTACTTGCTAATTGATCTACATGCTTAGTTGAAGTTCTTGTTTCTTTTATTCCGTGTTCATTGTGTAACCATTGAACTTTTTACTTGAAGTTGTTATTCTTGGGATATCTTATTGTTGAAATTGTTATTGAGTTATAAAGGCCGTGATTTACATTGAGGAAAAGTGTTAAAGTTGGAAAATATTATCCTTGTTGAGTTATTTACTATTGGTTATTGTTATTGAAACTCTTGTGTAACTTGTGGTTGAGGCATGGGCTCTTTATTGTGAAAACATTGTTATTGTTTATTTCTGTGGCAAGTTGTGCTATTGGGCACTTGAGGTGCGATTTGTGATACGTTGTGATATTGAGACGCATGCGGTGGTATAAGATTTTGGGATTGAAACGCATACGGTGAGATAAGGTGCGCTTGATACGTGTGGCTAGTAGGGGAACTACTAAAAGCCATGCGATGTGATAAGATGAGCTAAAACGTGGGATGTTGTTTCGGGAAAATGATTTTTAAAACTAAATATAAAGGCTCCCCCGGTGATATAAGGAAAGGTTGTGATTTACTCTGTGATTTGAGACTATGAGGCGGTACCTCGGTAATGACTCTTGTTGGTATTTCTCTTGGTTGTTCTTGTCTTTGGTTGTCTTGTTTCCTTACATATATCCCTTGTTTTCTCTGTGTTGCCTTATTTGCTTTAGTTTCGCGTAGCTACCTTGATATGCTAATTGTTGTTTCAATTTCATTACTGTCATTATTTCACTGCTTTACACTTGTTCAGTCTCCTTATTTAAAACCAGTAGGGCCTTGACCTGATCTCGTCACTACTATACCAAGGTTAGGCTTGGCACTTACTAGGTACCGTTATGGTGTACTCATGTTACGCTTCTGCACATCTTTTTGTGCAGATGCAGATACCTCCTACCAACCCAGGTGTTAGCAAGAGCTCAGCTACGGAGACTTCAAGGTATACTTGCCGGCATCCGCAGGCCTCGGAGTCCCCTTTTACCTAGAGTCCTTTATTTCATTATCGTTTTTTTATAGATGTTGATGTATAGGATCATTCAGTACTACCATTTAGAGCTTGTGACTTGTATTTCGCCGGGTTTTAGGAGTTGTACATGTTGAGTTGCATATTTTATTTTATATAGTTGTTGAAGTTTTGAGACTTTAAATTATTGCTTCAGTTATTTCTGCATGAATGTTAGGCTTACCTAGTCTTAGAGACTAGGTGTCTTCATGACATCCTACAGAGAGGAATTGGGGTCGTGACACAAATGCATATGTTCAGGAATATCGTGGTGTGGACATTTTCTTAACATTGCCTTTAATATTTCCCAAACTTGATAACCTGACTCCATGTTAGTCTGCAAGAAATTAGATATGTCTTGTCTTAACTTTGCGGTTTTAGCAGGGGAAAAGTATTTATTTAAAAAAAAATTGAGTTATTTGGTCCCATGTGGTAATTGATCCTTGAGGCAAACTTCGCAACCAAGTCTTAGCATCTCCTTTAAAGAAAAAGGAAATAGCCTTAACTTGATTGCTTCAAGGGATACTCCATTAAACTTAGCAGTTTCAACTAGTTCCAGAAAATTAATTAAATGACTATGTCGATCTTCACTTGAATCTCCCGTAAAGATACAAGTTTGTTGAATCGTTTGAATCAGACCGATCTTAATTTCAAAGTTGTTGTCTGCCACTGGGGGCTTCCTGACACTAGATTCATAGTTGAAGTGGTCTGGTCTAGCATAGTCCCTTAGGATTCTGTTGGTTGGTCTTGGCGCCACTTCATCAAACTGATCCTCTATTTGGACTGGTGGTGCGACTCTACGTGGGTTGATATTTTCTACTTCCTGATTGTCCATTCCTTCACAAGTTATTGTTAAAGAAGATATTTGTCCTTTCCTGCGCGATCGAAGAGATCTTTCAATTTCAGGATCGTAACTTTCCAACTCTTTTGTAGAAGAGCGGTTCATAAACTATTTGAAATTCATAAAGTAAAGAAAATTAGTTCCTAAAGTAATAATAGAAATAAACAAGAACAACAACAACAACAACAACAACAACAATAATAATAATAATAATAATAATAATAATAATAATAATAATAATAACAATAATAAAGAAGATTGCAAAGATGATAAACAAAATAGGTGCTAAAGCAAAAAGTATTAGTGCAATAATATATTATTTATAGATAATAGTAATATTATACCACACTTGTAATAAAATAAATATATAAAAATGACCCAACAAGTAAACTGTGACAAAAAAATATAATACTATTCAAAGTAATAGTGTTAATACTCGTGATAGTATCTAAAATTGCAATGATAATATATAAGGGCAATCAATAGTGTATGAGACCGTGAAAGTATTGATTATAATTTCATTTTTTGGTTAATAAAGTACTGACAATAGTCTAATAGTAGTAGATATACTAAGGGATTTAATAAAAATAGTTGGTAGTAGTTATAATGAGAAAGAAAAATAAAACGGTACTATTACTATAACTATGATTGAGTCAAAAATGTTATTATTAATATAAAAGTAATAGTTAAGTACAATTTAGGAAACACCGATAAAAATATTATAATAATAAGTTCTCAAATTAGTAATAAAATATTTAATCTGAAGTAGATGCATGCCAATCCCCGGCAATGACGCCAAAAATTTGACGAGGCCAATGTATATAAGATTTTGCTACTCGTACCCTATCAAATTCTAGTATATTTTATGATATCGTCCCACAGATTTTGGAGAATCTAGCTACAAACTTATAATATTTTTACTACTATTTGAGAGAATCAAATTGATGAAGTTTTGATTGTTTAAAATTTAAATTGCTTAAGTTAAAACAAAATAACTTTTGGAAGATTTATATTTTAAAAGAGTTGGGAATCATTGAATTCACTCGATAGCGTGATAATAATAAAATCTTAGCTTCTACATGTATTTCTCTTAGGAATAACTGTTTATTGCCAATACAATTATATTTTACTCACTAAGAAATAATCAATTAATAACACTCCGTGAGGTTATGTAAATCAATTGATACATGACTAGGGACATTAAACTGAAATAATTTTCTTGCCTGAATTGTGCTAAAAGAGAGCAAAAAACTTTTGTGATTACCTTTTACTAAAAATCAATAATCTTTCCTACTTCAACTCCTCCGTGAGAATTACAATGGAGGTAAGCAAGATTATAAACCTGGAACGATAGATTAATAAGAATTACTCTCCCTCTATTATTTTACCCAATAGTTATCATATATTAATTTTGCTTCGTAAGAATTACAAAATTGACATACAACTAATTTTGGAGAAGAAATAGATAGAAGTGATAATAATAAATTAAAACTAATATTCCAAAACAATATAGAAATATAAGTAGAAAGTTTCAGGTCAAGCATGTAGTAAAACTGAGATTAATATTATAACTATGTCGAGCTTCATCAATTATCCCAACAAAAGAGATTATTCCATTATGGAGTATTTAAATCTCGCAAAGAAAGGAATACTTAGAATACTATCAATATTCTTAGAATACTATCAATATTCTTAGAAAATCCAAAAACGACAAGAGGAAAGTGAAATAGATAAAGAAAGAAGCAATTACCAAAGCTAGAGAAAAAGTTGCTAATTGGCATGTCTAATCTCCCTTCAACACAAACATGGCATACTATTTATAGAAATCAAATCACATAAAGTGACATGTTACCTCATGCTTCTTTTGCCATGTTGCCTTGATGCCTCGTGATATCTTTTTATTTCTTTTATTTGTTTTATCATGATATTTTTATTTCCTGTAAAATACTATTAGAAAATACAGAGAATTGAAATATTATATATATATATATATATATATATATAAAACTTAAATTGATTTATTTTTAAGTATATAATATATGAATATTTTATAGTCATCATAGAGTCCATAAAAACCAACAAAGTCTAGGATCTAGTTGACCTTCCGCCTGGGCTTAGAGCCATGAGGAACATATGGGTTCTCAAAGTTAAAGGCCAAGAAAAGAAGGTCTGTAAATTGAAAAGATCTATCTATGGCCTAATGCAATCTTCAAGACAATGGTATTTGAGATTTCACAAGGAGGTGATCTCGTATGATTTCACCATGATTAATGAAGACCGTTGCATTTATGTGAAGAATTCCAATGGGATGTTTGTAATTCTTTCTCTTTACATGGATGATATTTTATTGGCCGGAAATAATTTGGAGTATTTAAAAACTATCATGTCATGGATTTCCAAGTCATTTGACATGGAAGATATGGGTGAGGTGTACTATATCCTTGGAGTTAAAATCCAAAGAGACCGTTCTAAAAGGTTATTGAGTCTATCTCAAGAAACTTATATAAAGAAAATTTTGTTGCGTTTTCGCATGAATAGTTGGAAGTCCATGGATACTCCTATTGCGAGAGGTGAAACGTTAAACCTTGAATTGTGTCCCAAGACTGAAAATGAAAAGAAAGACATGTCTCAAGTTCCGTATTCAAGTGTTGTCGGGAGCTTGATGTACGCTATGATATGTACTCGCCCAGACATTTGTTATGTCGTAGCTATGGTTAGCAGTTATCAATCGAATCTTGAAAGAAAAAATTGGAAAGCTGTGAAGAGAATTTTCAGATACCCAAAGGAAACTGCAGATTATTCACTATGTTATAGTGGAAATAATTTTTTACAGCAAGCATAGATGAATATTCAAAAAACAATGTAATATAATAGAACTTATTTATTTTATTTTCTTAAAAAGTATTAGTTGATGTAGTCAAGTAAAAATCCTTTGTGTTATCAAGAAGACAATAAATAGGGTCCACTCAAATTTATAGTGATTCATGAAACATCCGAGTTCTAGAGATAAACTGGATGACATGCGATGTAGAAATCTAGGAACTAAATAAATTTCGGCCCATATATAGTGAATGGGTTGGATCATATCCATCTAACATCTAAGCGTTGGCCTTATTTGGAAGGACTTCTAACATATTTTGTAATGATCCGGCCCGTTGTTTTGAGAGTTATTGTCCCGTCCCCCCATTTACTGCTCATTTTATGCTTATTAGTTGCTATGCGACTTGCCGGGGCAGTTAGTTCGGGTCTGGAGAGGTTTCGGAATGAGATGAGACACTTAGTCTTAAGGTTGGAAGCTTAAGTTGAAATGGTCGATCGGATGTCGACTTGTATGTAAACGACTCCGGAATTGCATTTTGATGGTTTTGTTAGCGCCTTGGGGTGATTTTGGACTTAAGAGTATGTCCGGATTGTGAATTAAAGGTTCGTAGTTGAATTAGGCTTGAAATGGTAAAAATTAAAAATTTTGAAGTTTGACCGAGAGTGGACTTTGTGGTTACCAGGCTCGGATTGGAGGTCCGGGAGTTGCAGTAGGTCTGTGGTATCATTTGTGACGTGTGTGCAAAATTTGAGGTCAAACAGACGTGATTTAATAAATTTCGGCATCGTATGTAGAAGTTGGAAGTTCAAAAGTTCATTAGGCTTGAATCGATACGCGATCCATGATTTTAGCGTTGTTTGATGTGATTTGAAGGTTTAACTAAGTTCGTATCGTACTTTAGGACTTGTTGCTATATTTGGTTGAGATCTCGGGGGCCTCAGATGGTTTCGGATGGTTAACGGATCGAATTTGGAGTTTGAGAGATTGTTGAAGCACCAGGTTTGGTGCCATCGCATCTACGAAGGTTTTGATCGCAGGTGTGAAGCCGCATGTGCGCACCAGCCATCATAGAAGCGGTCGTGTGATGACTCAAAATGTCATCTTTAAAGTTAATAATTAATTTTGTGTTCTAAGACCTCGAAAAAGTACTATTTATCATTACTCGACTTGCGTGCGCAGTCTGTAAAATTTTTTGAAAAGTTTTTATGTGAAAAATGGATTAAAATGTGAATTAGAGCTTTAAAACTCAACTAAGTTGACTTTGGTCAACATTTTGAGCAAACGGACTCAGATCAGTATTTTGACAGTTGCGGTAGGTCTGTATCGTGATTTGGGACTTGGGCGTATGCCCGGAATCAAATTCCGAGGTCCCTATCCCGAGATATGGAATTTTGATGAAAATATTAAAGGTTTTAAAAGCTTAAGTCAAATAGTGACCGGGTGTCGAATTATGTGCAAACAATCCCGAAATAGAATTTTGATGATTCCAACAGCTTAGTATGGTGATTTTGGACTTAGGAGCGTGATCAAAATTTTATGTGGAAGTCTGTAGTGAAATTAGGATTGAAATGACTAAAATAGGAATTTAAGTTTGGAAGTTTGACCGAGGAGTTGACTTTT
>AWOL01S0037701.1:0-14857 GCA_000715115.1 Nicotiana otophora | reverse complement strand
GAAGGTTTTGATCGCAGGTGCGAAGCCGCATGTGCGCACCAGCCATCGCAGAAGCGGCTATGTTATGACCCAAAATGTCATCTTTAAAGTTAATAATTAATTTTGTGTTCTAAGACCTCGAAAAAGTACTATTTATCATTACTCGACTTGCGTGCGCAGTCTGTAAAATTTTTTGAAAAGTTTTTATGTGAAAAATGGATTAAAATGTGAATTAGAGCTTTAAAACTCAACTAAGTTGACTTTGGTCAACATTTTGAGCAAACGGACTCAGATCAGTATTTTGACAGTTGCGGTAGGTCTGTATCGTGATTTGGGACTTGGGCGTATGCCCGGAATCAAATTCCGAGGTCCCTATCCCGAGATATGGAATTTTGATGAAAATATTAAAGGTTTTAAAAGCTTAAGTCAAATAGTGACCGGGTGTCGAATTATGTGCAAACAATCCCGAAATAGAATTTTGATGATTCCAACAGCTTAGTATGGTGATTTTGGACTTAGGAGCGTGATCAAAATTTTATGTGGAAGTCTGTAGTGAAATTAGGATTGAAATGACTAAAATAGGAATTTAAGTTTGGAAGTTTGACCGAGGAGTTGACTTTTTGATATCGGGTCGGAAACCAGTTCTAAAAATGTTTACAGCTCCGTTGTGTCATTTATGGCTTGTGCGCAAAATTTGAGGTCAATCGGACTTGATTTGATAGGTTTCGACATCGAATGTAGAAGTTGGAAATTCTTAAGTTTCATTATGTTTGAATTGGGGTGTAATTTGTTATTTTAGTGTTGTTTGATGTGATTTGAGGTTTTCAATAAGTTCACATGATGTTTTAGGACTTGTGGATTTATTTGGTTGATGTCCCGAGAGCCTCGGGTGAGTTTCGGATGGTTAACGGATCAAGAATTGAAGCTGGGAGACAGTTGAAGTGAGTTTGTTGGTTTTTGGCTGATCTGGTTTTTTTTCCTTTATCTGTCAAAATCGGGGTCCATGACCGGGGTACATGATCGAGGTGCATGATCGAGGTCCAGGATCGAAGGAAGCCTCGACACATATGTAAGTTTATAAAACTTGGGATTTCGTCCCATTTACCATTTTTGACGATCTTGAGCTTGAGCAGAAGCCCTTTTTGAAAGATTTTCAAGGGAAAATATTTGGGTAAGTGATTCTAACTCGGATTTGGTCAATATACATGAATATATCATTATTTTCACCATTTAATTAGTGTATTGAGATGGAAATTTGGAAAAAGTTTAGAAATCTCATAAAAATAAATTTTTGAGCTTTCGGTGTCGATTCGGAGTCGGATTTGAGTAAAATTGGTATGGTTAGACTCGTAATTGAATGGGTTATCGGATTTTGTAAGTTTTTCTGAATTCTGAGATGTGGGCCCCACGTGCGATTTTTGAGCTAATTTTGGATTCTATTGAAAAATATAGTATTTTCTCATGAAATTGATTCCTAAAATTTTTGTTGACTGTATCGAATTAATTATGACTAGATACGAGTCGATCGAAGTCGAAAAATCGAGGAAAAGGCATAATACTTGGTTAAATAGGAGCAAGTCGAGGTAAGTGACTTGTCTAACCTTGTGTGGGGGAAAGTTTTCCTGGGATTGGTATTAATTGTAATGTGATAAAAGTTGTGTACACGAGGTGACGAGTGTGTACACGGGCTAAATGTGAAGGATTATGTTTTTAAATTAGGTAGATCACTGTTGCATATTAATTAAATTATTAAATCTTGTTATATTCTCCATCATTGATTTGATTTATATACTTTAGATTTGCTTGACCTTTTTCCTGCTAATTGTTTTACCTGTTTAGTTAGATACTTGGTTTCTTTTATTCTGTGCATTATTTGAAGGTTGATTTTTTTTAAAATAAATATTATTAATAAGTATGTGACATTTTAAATTTGGTATTGAAGCAACGTATTAAAGATTTTAAAATATTATTTTATTGAATTATTTATTCCTGAATATTTTTGTAAGATTTCGTACTCATTGTGATGGAGCCGTGAGTTTTCTTTTGTGAAAAAATATTATTGATGATTTATTTTGGCATGAGCCGTGAGCTCTTTATTGTGGAAAATATTGTTGTTAAGTTATTTTGGCAAGTTAAATTATTTGAGCGCTTGAGGTGCAAATTGTGATATATTGTGATATTGATACGCATGTGGTGGTATAAGGTCTAGGTATTAAAATGCATGCGGTGAGATAAGGATGGCTTGATACGCGTGACTAGTAGGGAAAATTACTAGAAGTCATGCGGTGTGATAAGGATGGCTAAAACGCGGGATGCTATTTCGGGAAAAATATTTTCTTTAAAATAAATTGTGTAGGCTCCCGCGGTGATATAAAGAAATGAGATATTGTGAATTTATTTATGATTTGGGACTACGAGGAGGTACCTCTACAGTGCCCTTGTTGATATTGATTTATGGCCGCAGTTGCCTTTGATTATTTGTTGTGATTTTCTTAAAGTGGAAAGGAATTTTGTTTTGATTCCACTAGATATTATTGCCATTATTTTGTGTAATTAAATGGTGACATGTTACTTGATTCATTTCCATTATCATTTTATTTTATTATATTATTAAATATTTTACCATGCAATTATTATTTTTCAGTATGGCCTGACCTGACCTCGTCACTACTCTACCGAGGTTAGGCTTAGCACTTACTGGGTACCGCTGTGGTGTACTCATACTAAGTTTCTACACATCTTTTTATGTAGATCTAGGTACAACTTATCAGACCAGGCATCAGTAAACTAGTTGTACGAGGAGGCTTCAAGGTATATCTGTCAGCGTTCACAGACTCCGGAGTCCCCTTCTATCTTACTATGTTGTCTTCCTTATTTGTTTTAGACTCTGATGTATAGAGACATAGAGAATAAATTCTTAGAAGCTTGTGACTTATTTCTACCAGGTTTTGGGAGTATTAATTATGCAAAGTTTCAGATTTCTATTTTTATTCCGCAATGATAGGCTTACCTAGTCTTAGAGATTAGGTGTCATCACGACATCCTACGGAGAGAATTTGGAGTCATGACAAGTTGGTATCAGAGCACTAGGTTCATAGGTGTTATGAGTCACAAGCAGGTTAGTAGAGTCTTGCGGATCGGCACAGAGACGTCTGTACTTATCTTCATGAGGTTATGGAACTGTTAGGAAAATATTAACTTCTTTGATTCCTTATCGTGCGCAATTGTTGAATTCAAAGTTCTAAACCATTATCTTTCTATTCTCTCACAGATGGTGAGGACACGTACAACTGGATCCGATGATCAGACACCACGCCCCCTGTTAGAGCCGCAAGAGGCCGGGGTCGGGGCAGAGGCTGAACCAGAGGCCGAGGAAGACCATGTGGTGCAGCCAGAGCACCTCACGAGCTGCTGCACCAGAGCCACCGATAGCTCCAGTTGGAGAGCAGGCACCTGAGATGCCTGTTACTACTCCAGCACTTCAAGAGACTCTTGCCCAGTTTTTGAGCATGTTTGGCACTTTAGCTCAGGCAGGGTTAATTCCACTTGCTTTTACCACATCTCAGGCTGGGGAGGAGCACAGACTCTCGCCGCCTGTACTCCAGATCTACAGGCCCAAGTTGACCGTGCCCCAGAGGTTATACCAGTGCAGCCAGTTGTCCCAGTTCGGCCTAATATTAGGACAGCAGTTTCAGAGGGGGAGCAACTCAGGCTCGAGAGGTACAAGAAGTATCACCCTCCCACTTTCAGTGGTTTAGCTTCAGAGGATGCTCAAGGTTTTCTAGAGGAATGTCATCGTATCCTTCGTACCATGGGTATTGTGGATTCCAGTGGGGTTTCTTTCACGGCATTCCAGTTTAGAGGAGCAGCCTACCAATGGTGGCGGGCATATGAGTTGGATAGTCCCACTGAGGCATCTTCACTCACTTGGGCTCAATTTTCATATATGTTCTTAAGGGAGTATGTTCCTCAGAGTCTTAGAGATGCATGGCGTGCAGAGTTTGAGCAGCTGCGCCAGGGTTCTATAACTGTGTCAGAATATGCAGTCTGATTAAGTGATTTGGCTAGGCATTCACCGGCCTTAGTTGCTACTGTTCGAGAGCGGGTTCGTAAATTTATTGAGGGTCTTCACCCTAGTATCCGATTCAGTATAGCCCGAGAGCTAGAGATGGACATCACATACTAACATGTGGTGTCAATTGCAAGGAGATTGGAAGGTATGCGGACTCAGGAGAGGGAAGAGAGGGAAACTAAGAGACCCCGAGATTCTGGCACATATAATAATTCTCGTGCCCCAATTGCAGCCCGTCATGATAGAGGTTATGTGAGCCGTCCTATTCATTCAGCACTTCCAGCTTCCAGTGGTGTTCCGGCTACTCCCAGGCCCCAGGTTCCATATTATGCACCGCCAGTGTCTACTGTACCTCTTGTACGGGGTGCTTTCAGCGGGTAGTCTAGTCGATCAGGTGCGACCAGTCCCAGCAGCCACATCCTCCGAGGGAGTGTGGTGACATTCGTTATATAGTGAGGGATTGCCCCAGATTTAGGAGGGGTGCACCTCCACAGATTTCTCAGGACCCACCCATTCAATAGGGTCCTCAGGTTTCTTAGGCCATGATTACTGTACCAGTTGACACTCTACCTGCACAGCCAGCTAGAGGTGGAGGTCGGACAGGTAGAGGTCGCCCTAGATGGGGAGGCCAGGCCAGATATTATGCCCTTCCTGCTAGGACAGATGTCGTTACATCCGATTCTGTCATCACAGGTATTATTCCGGTCTGTCATAGAGATGCATCGGTCTTATTTGATCCAGGCTCCACTTATTCTTATGTGTCATCTTATTTTGCCCGGTATTTGGGCGTATCACATGATTCCTTGAGTTATTCTATTTATGTATCTACACTCGTGGGTGAATCTATTATTGTGGACCGCATGTATCGGTCGTGTTTAATTGTTATCAGTGGTTTTGAGACCAAAACTAATTTATTATTGCTCAGTATGGTGGATTTTGATATTATTTTGGGCATGGACTGGTTGTCGCTCTATCACGTTATTCTTGATTGTTACGCCAAGACGGTGACGTTGGCTATCCCAGGTTTACCGCGACTATAGTGGAGAGGTACCTTGGATCATATTCCTAGCAGGGTTGTTTTATTTCTTAAAGCTCAACGAATAGTTGAGAAGGGGTGTGATGTGTATCTGGCCTATGTGAGAAATGTTAGTATTGATACTCCTACTGTGGAGTCAGTTCCTGTAGTAAGGGATTTTCCTGATGTATTTCTAGCGGATCTCTCGGGTATGCCACCCGACAGGGATATTGATTTTGGTATTAATTTGTTAACGTGCACTCAACCCATTTTTATTCTACCATATTGTATGGCCCCAGCAGAGTTGAAAGAATTAAAAGAACAATTATAGGAATTACCGGATAAGGGCTTCATTCGGCCTAGTGTATCGTCTTGGGGTGCTCATGTCTTATTTATAAAGAAGAAGGATGGTTCTATGCGGATGTGTATCGATTACCACCGGCTAAACAAGGTTACAGTGAAGAACAGGTATCCATTGCCACGTATTGATGACCTATTTGATGAGCTTCAGGATGCCAGGGTATTCTCTAAAATCGACTTGCATTCAAGCTATTATCAGTTAAATATTCGGGAGCCAGATATCCCGAAGACTACTTTCAAGACTCAGTACGGTCATTACGAGTTCCTTAATGAATAGTGTACTTCAGCCCTATCTTGATTCTTTCATCATTGTGTTTATTGACGACATTCTGATGTATTCTTGGAGTCGGGAAGATCATGAACAGCACCTGAGGACTATGCTTCAAACTTTGAGAGAAAAGAAGTTATATGCAAAATTTTCAAAGTGTGAATTCTGGCTTGATTCAGTGGGATTTTTGGGTCATATAGTTTCGTGTAAGGGGATCAAGGTAGATTCAAAGAAGATTGAAGCAATGCAGAGTTGGTCCAGACCGCCCTCAGCTACGGAAATCCGGAGTTTCCTTGGTTTGGCAGGGTATTATCGCCGATTTGTAGAGGGTTTCTCTTCTATTGCTGCATCTATGACCAAATTAACCCAGAAGGGTGCTCCATTCAGGTGGACTGAGGAATGTGAGGAGAGCTTCCAAAAGCTCAAGACAGCCTTGACTACAGCCCCAGTATTGGTATTACCTACAGGTTCAGGGTCTTATACTGTGTATTGTGACGCGTCGCGTATTGGTCTCGGCGCAGTGTTGATACAAGACGGTAGGGTGATTGCCTACGCGTCCAGACAGTTAAATGTACATGAGAAGAATTATTTGGTCCATGACCTTGAATTAGCAGTTATTATTCATGCCTTGAAGATTTGGCAGCATTAGTTATACGGTGTCCATTGTGAGGTCGACACCGATCACTGGAGTCTACAGCATCTGTTTAAATATAAGGATCTTAATTTGCGGCAGCGGAGATGGTTAAAGTTGCTTAAAGATTGTGATATCACCATTATCCATCATCCCGGGAAGGCCAATGTAGTGGTCGATGCCTTAAGTCGTAAGGCGGAGAGTTTGGGAAGCTTAGCATATTTACCGGTAGCAGAGAGGCCTTTAGCCTTAGATGTTCAGGCCTTGGCCAACCACTTTGTCAGGTTGGATATTTTCGATCCTAGCCGAGTTTTGACTTGTGTGGTTTCTCAGTCTTCTCTTTATGATCGTATCAGAGAGCGTCAGTACGATGTCTGCTTGTCCTTAAGGACACAGTTCAGCACGGTGATGCCAAGGAAGTCACTATTGGAGATGACGATGTATTACGGATGCAAGGCAGGCTATGTGTGCCCAATGTAGATAGTTTGCGTGAGTTGATTCTCCAGGAGGCTCATAGTTCGCGGTACTCCATTCATCTGAGTGCTGCAAAGATGTATCAGGACTTAAGACAACACTATTGGTGGAGGCGGATAAAGAAAGACATAGTGGAGTATGTAGCTCGGTGTCTAAATTGTCAACAGATGAAATATGAGCATTGGCGACCGGATGGATTGCTTCAGAAGTAAGAGATTCCAGAATGGAAATGGGAGCGGATCACTACGGATTTCATTGTTGGTCTCCCATGAACTCAGAGGAAGTTCGATATAGTTTGGGTGATTGTGGATAGGTTGACCAAGTCAGCTCATTTCATTCCTATGATGACTACCTATTCTTCCGAGCAGTTGGCTCAAGTCTATATCCGCGAGATTGTCAGACTTTATGACGTACCGGTATCTATCATCTCTGACCGGGGTACACAGTTTACCTCACAATTTTGGAGGGTTGTACAGCAAGAGTTGGGTACTCGTGTGGAGTTGAGTACAATATTTCACCTTCAGACGGACGGGCAGTCCGAACGCACTATTCAGATACTGGAGGATATGCTTCGTGCGTGTGTGATAGATTTTGGGGTGCTTGGGATCAGTTCTTACCACTCGCGGAGTTTGCTTACAACAACAGTTATCGGTCGAGCATTCAGATGGCTCCATATGAGGCCTTGTATGGTAGGCGGTGCCGGTCTCCAGTGGGTTGGTTCGAACCGGGCGAGGCTAGGCTATTGGGTACAGACTTGGTTCAGGATGCCCTAGAAAAAGTTAAGTTGATTCAGGATCGACTTCGTACAGCCCATTCTAGATAGAAGAGTTATGTGGATCGGAAGGTTTGTGATGTTGCATTCATGGTTGGTGAGTGGGTCCTGCTCCGGGTTTCGCCTATGAAAGGGGTGATGAGGTTTGGGAAGAAGGGCAAGTTGAGCCTTAGGTATATGGACCTTTTGAGATTCTTGAGAGAGTTGGAGAGGTGGCTTACAGACTTTCACTACCACATAGTCTTTCTGCAGTTCATCCGGTATTCCATGTTTCTATGCTTTGGAAATATCACGGCGATCCGTCTCATGTGTTAGACTTTAGTTTGGTTTAGTTGGACAAGGATCTATCTTATGTTGAGGAACCAGTGACTATTTTGGACAGGCAGGTTCAAAAGTTGAGGTCAAAGAACATTGCTTCCGTGAAGTTTTTGTGGAAGGGTCATCCGGTCGAAGAGGCGACTTGGGAGACCGAGCATGATATACGCAGCTGTTATCCACACCTATTCACCAGCTCGGGTACTTTTTCTAACTCTGTTCAAGGACGAACGTTTGGTTTAGAGGTGGAGAATGTGATGACCTAAAATGTCATCTTTAAAGTTAATAATTAATTATGTGTTCTAAAACCTCGAAAAAGCACTATTTATCATTACTCGACTTGCGTGCACAGTCCATAAAATTTTTCGAAAAGTTTTTATGTGAAAAATGGATTAAAATGTGAATTAGAGCTTTAAAACTCAACTAAGTTGACTTTGGTCAACATTTTGAGCAAACTAACTCAGATCGTGTTTTGACAATTTTGGTAGGTCCGTATCGTAATTTGGGACTTGGGCGTATGCCCGGAATCAAATTTCGAGGTCCATAGCCCGAGATATGGAATTTTGATGAAAATATTAAAGGTTTTAAAAGCTTAAGTCAAATAGTGACTAGGTATCGAATTATGTGCAAACAAACCCGAAATAAAATTTTGATGATTCCAACAACTCTGTATGGTGATTTTGGACTTAAGAGCATGATCGAAATTTTATTTGGAAGTCTGTAGTGAAATTAGGCTTGAAATGGCTAAAATAGGAATTTATGTTTGGAAGTTTGACCGGGGAGTTGACTTTTTGATATCGGGGTCGGAATTCAGTTTTGAAAATTTTCACAGCTCTGTTATGTCATTTATCACTTGTGTGCAAAATTTGAGGTCAATCAGACTTGATTTGATAGGTTTCGACATCGAATGTAGAAGTTGGAAATTCTTAAGTTTCATTAAGCTTGAATTGGGGTGTGATTTGTGATTTTAGTGTTGTTTGATATGATTTTAGGTTTCAAATAAGTTCGCATGATGTTTTAGGACTTGTGGATGTATTTGGTTGAGGTCCCGAGGGTCTCGGGTGAGTTTCGGATGGTTAACGGATCAAGAATTGAAGCTCGGAGTCTGCTGAAGTGAGTTTGCTGGTTTTTGGCTGATCTGGTTTTTTTTTTCCTTTATCTGTCAAAATCAGGGTCCAGGACCGAGGTACATGATAGAGGTGTATAATCGAGGTGCATGATCGAGGTCCAGGATCGAAGGCAACCTGGACAGATCTGTAAGTTTATAAAACTGGGGATTTCGTCTCATTTGCCATTTTTGACGAACTTGAGCTTGAGCAGAAGCGATTGTTTACAGATTTTCAAGGAATAATATTTGGGTAAGTGAATCTAACTCGAATTTGGTCAATATACATGAATATATCATTGTTTTCACCATTTAATTAGTGTATTGAGATGGAAATTTGGGAAAATTTTAGAAATCTCATAAAAACGAATTTTTGAGATTTCGGTGTCGATTCGCGGTCGGATTTGAGTGAAACTGGTATGGTTGGACTCGTAATTGAATGGGTTGTCGGATTTTTTAAGTTTCTCTGTATTTCAAGATGTGGGCCCCACGTACGAATTTTGAGCTAATTTCGGATGTTATTAAAGAATATAATAGTATTTTCTAATGAAATTGATTCCTATAATTTTTGTTGATTGTATCGAATTAATTATGACTAGATACGAGTCGATCTGAGTTAGAAAATCGAGAAAAATCATACTAATTGGTTAAATTGGAGCAAGTCGAGGTAAGTGACTTGTCTAACCTTGTGTGGGGGGAATTTTTCCTATGATTGGTATTAATTGCAATGTGATGAAAGTCGTGTACACGAGGTGATGAGTGTGTACATAGGCTAAATGTGAAGGATTATATTTTTAAATTGTGTAGATCATTGTTGCATATTAATTAAATTATTAAATCTTGTTATATTCTCCATCATTGATTTGATTTATATACTTTTAATTTGCTTGACCTTTTTCCTACTAATTATTTTACTTGTTTAGTTGGAACTTGGTTTCTTTTATTCTGTGCATTGTTTGAAGCTTGATTTTCTTTAAAATAAATATTATTAATATGAAGTATTTGACATTTTAAAGTTGGTATTGAAGCAACGTATTAAAGATTTTGAAATATTATTTTGCTGAATTATTTATTCTTGAATATTTTTGTAAGATTTTCGTACTCATTTGTGATGGAGCCGTGAATTTTGTATTGTGGAAAAATATTATTGATGATTTATTTTGGCATGAGCCGTGAGCTCTTTATTGTGGAAAATATTTTTGTTGAATTATTTTGGCAAGTTAAATTATTTGAACACTTGAGGTGCAAATTGTGATATATTGTGATATTGATACGCATGCGGTGGTATAAGGTCTGGGTGTTGAAATGTATACGGTGAGATAAGGATTGCTTGATACGTGTGACTAGTAGGAAAAACTACTAGAAGTCATGTTGTGTGATAAGGATGGCTAAAACGCAGGATGCTTTTCGAGAAAAATATTTTCTTTAAAATAAATGTTGAAGGCTCCCGCAGTGATATAAGGAAATGAGATATTGTGAATTTATTTATGATATGGGACTACGAGGCAGTACCTAGAGAGTGCCCTTGTTGATATTGATTTATGGTCACAGTTGCCTTTGATTATTTGTTGTGATTTTCTTAAAGTTGAAAGGAATTCTGTTTTGATTTCACGAGATATTATTGCCATTATTTTGTGTAATTAAATGGTGACATGCTACTTGATTCATTTCCATTGTCATTTTATTTTATTATATTGTTAAACATTTTACCATGCAATTATTATTTTCCAGTAGGGCCTGACCTGACCTCGTCACTACTCTACCGAGGTTAGGCTTGGCACTTACTGGGTACCACTGTGGTGTACTCATACTATGCTTCTGCACATCTTTTTGTGCAGATCCATGTACAACTTATCAGACCAGACATAAGTAAACAAGTTGTACGAGGAGACTTCGAGGTATATCTGCCAGCGTCCGCAGACTCCGGAATCCCCTTCTATCTTACTATGTTATCTTCCTGATTTGTTTTAGACTATGATGTATAGAGACATAGAGAATAAATTCTTAGAAGCTTGTGACTTATTTTTATCAGGTTTTGGGAGTTGTAATTATGTAAAGTTTCAGATTTCTATTTTTATTCTGCATTATATAGGCTTACCTAGTCTTAGAGACTAGGTGCCATCACGACATCCTACGGAGGGAATTTGGGGTCGTGACAGGCCAGGAGTGGAGTTGGGCAGTGCTAACAGGTGCGGAGAGTTTGCCTAAACCTGCGAGGTTGCAGGTGTGAAGTGATGAACGCAAAAGCGGAATTGGAAAAGGGAGCTGGCTCCGCAAAAGCGATAGTGTGCTCGCAGACGCAAGCAGGCACGAAATTTTGGTCCGTAGGCACAGATGTTTTGGTCGTACCCGCGAAGCCGTAGGTGCGAGTAAGTTGTTGTAGGTGCGGAAAGCCTAGGCAGTGTATTAAAATCGAGGGTTCCGTGATTTTTCATCATTTTGGATATTTCAAACTCGGGATTTGGCAATTTTTGAGAGGTATTTTGAAGGGATTCTCGAGGTAAGTCACTTGTGGTTATTTTTATTCAATAATTATATTTCCCCATTGAATTTCTCACCTAGTTGGTGTATTTTTTAGGTGTAATTTTGGGCGTTGAGGCTAGGGATTTAGAGAGTTTAAATTGGATATTTGAGTGACAATTTTGTATAGAATTTTCGTAATTTTGGTATAGTTGGACTCGTGCTTGAATAGGCTTCTGGATTTTATGACCTTTGTTGGATTCCGAGACGTGGGCCCGGAGGCCGACTTTTGAGTTGACTTTTAACTTTTGATTAAGAACTTAGTATTTTCTTATGGAATTGATTCATTTAGCTTGTGTTGATTGTATCGAATTATTTGTGGCTAGATTCGAGGCATTCGGAGGCCGGTTCGCGAGGCAAGGGCTTGCTAGCGAAGTAATTTGATTTGCTTGAGGTAAGTATCATATTTAAACTCAGTTGAGGCACCAGTTGCTTGAATTGTTGTGATAGCCACGTGCTTTGGGGTGTGTACATGCGTGGGGATGATCCCATGTGCGGACACCGAGATTGTATATTCATGTTTGAGTTGTGCTCGGGCTCTTACAAGCCCAGAAATGACTGTTGAGTTTCAAGCTTTGGTACNAATAGCCACGTGCTTTTGGGTGCGTACATGCATGGGGATGATCCCATGAGCGGGCACCGAGATTGTATATTCATGTTTGAGTTGTGCTCGGGCTCTTACAAGCCCATAAATGACTGTTGAGTTTCAAGCTTTGGTATCTAACATGTTGTATTAGTTTATGTGATCTAGTTGAGCCATGATGATACTACTTAGAGGTTTAATCCTTGAACGAACTTGACAAATTCTTTTCATTGATGAAATTATCGGTTTGGACTATGATAGCACACTTTGTACATGCCTACACTTTAGCATGTTACTTACACCAGTCTAGGGACATGCGAATCTTATTTCGCTCATCTTATACATGTATACTTGCTTTGTCGCTTCTATATGTTATTTTGGACTGTGCCTGCGACTATGCCAGCTGGATTATATTATTGGCACGTGAGTTGTCTGTGCGGATCTGTGTATTGATATTATTAGCATGTGAGTTGTCCGTGCATCACGTGAGTTGTCCGTGTATCACATGAGTTGTCCGTGCAGTGTGTGAAACTTGTATTTTCTTGATCATTTATCTAATTTACTTGTAACTTTCCTCTACATGCTATAATATTGCTGAGTGGGGTATTTTGAGAAAACAGTGCACATGCACACACTGATATTCTTCTCACGAAGCCTTATGAGTTAGCTTTGAATATTATGTTGTGTTGGTTTAAAAGGGGCAGAATCACACCGAATTAAGTAATATCCTCAATAATTTAAGCTTCTCTTACCTTGCCTTATTTATTTGCGATACTTATTGAGTTGGTTGTACTCACACTACAGCCTGCACCTTGTGTGCAGATCCAGGCATTTTCGGACACGGTGGGTGCTGATTATCTGAGCAGCTTAGTCATTCGAAGATTTCGAGTTAGCTGCCCGGCGTCCACAGACCTTGACCCTCGTTCCCTATCTCTCAGCTTTATGTATTTAGTTTCAGTTTTTCACAGATAGTATTTCATATTTATGTTGTATAGACGCTCATGTACTCAGTGACACCCTGGTTTTGGAAACTTTCGTATTGATTTTTGATCTTTTATCTAGTTTATGAGAGCTTTAATTATTTAAACCCGTTTTAGTTCATTTTTCATTTAAAAGTGTTGGAAATATTTTGAGGTGTCGGCTTGCCTAGTACCATGTTAGTCGCCATCATGACAGGCTAAGTTTTTGGTCGTGGCATATTTAACCGTCGGCCAAAAATAATTATAGCTACTATTTAAATATATAAAAAAAATATACACTAATTATGTATAAAATATGTATATCTTATATTAATATACAAAAAAATATATATTTGTTGGTTATTAGCGGTTATATTGTGTAAAAAATCTTTTTTTTGAATCACGTCAAGAATGGTTATAGTAGGAGTAATTAGGATGAGCGTCAAACAATTCAGATTGGATATACAAATTTCAATTTCGATTTGCCGTTTTAAAAATTACAATCCGAATTTAAATCGAATAATCTCGAATTTCTCTATTTATTTTAGTTTAATTTCGTATTAATTGATTTGGTTATTTTAGATATTCAGTATTAGCTTAAAAGTTAAATTGTTTCTTCTTACAAGAAAGAAGATTTAAATAAAGTATTCATATTAAATTGGCTTAATAATTACTTATTCCTACCACAATCATCCAAAAAGGCATTCATATTAAAATTGTGCAATTACTCTCTTTGCACAGTTGAGAAAAATGCAAATTAAAAATGTTCAATCCCAGCTTTAATAGCGTTAGAAGGGTGTTGAATGTTAGTCGCTCATCACACATTTTTTTTTCTTACTTATGAATTGGTACATGAAAGTGTGTATTAACTTATTTTGTTTACTAACGGACTGATTTAGTTTACCAATAGACTTGGTATAAGGTTTAAAGGGTAGGGCAAATATAACGATGTAGTACAACAAATTTAAATTTTCATATATCAGAATCCAAAAAAATAGTTTTGAGAATTCACAGAAACCAAACAACAAATTTTAGAGGAAAAATCATCACAACAAATACACCCTTTAATTAAAATAGAAAATAAGTCGCTAAATCATACCAAAATAAGTACTAGATCATGCATTGGGGCACGTGAACTCATAGTCTTTTCGCAAAATTAGTTATTTTATGTATATATTTTTTAAAATTGGTATAATATTAACTATTGACACGCATGTTCTAATAAAGTTGACTGGTCCGCTTGGTTGAAGTTTGGGTTATTTAATATGGATCAACTCTGCTAGAATTCCTACGCACATAATCTATAATTAATCTTTTTCATAAATTGTTCCTTTTTTCCCCACTGCTTTTCCCTTTTTCAAAATTACTTAGATCATACCTTAACCATAGACTCTCTCTTTTTGCCTTTTTCCGTTACCTTAACCATAGACCCAGGTTCATAAGTCAGCGTGTACTTGAATTATATATTATCTATANATATATCTACCTTTAATCTTTATCCCTATGAAAAGTAAGTAAAAGAAAAAAACTGCGAAAGATGCGAGATACCAACCGAATTCATTCCCATGGCAGTTACCTTTGCCGACTGTTAACGAAACTGGAAATGAAGTAAATACACGAGTGCGAGGTGCGAGAAGTGTGAGAGAACCGAGAGCGCGTGTGTTCCTTTTCTCAGAGAGCAGATCTGAATATAGATCTCTCTCTGTCTACAATGGAGTACATAGACAACATGCCGCCAATGGATCTGATGCGCTCGGAGAAGATGACTTTCGTTCAGCTTATTATTCCCTTTGAGTCCGCTCAT
>AWOL01S0037696.1:0-122309 GCA_000715115.1 Nicotiana otophora | reverse complement strand
TGGTACCGGGTGCCGGCCACGTCCCTTCAGGTTTGGGGCGTGACAGAATGTTTCACACATAGCTTTCATCAAGTCACTGTTAAGATTGGTGGCATGTTAGTAATAATTGACTCAGGTACTCCAAATCGACAAACAATGCAATCCCGGGCAAAATCCGCTACGACCTTTTTAGTCACAACCTTATAGAACGCGGCTTCAACCCATTTTGTGAAGTAGTCTATGGACACCAAAATGAACCTGTGTCCATTTGCTGCAGTAGGTTTGATTGGTCCGATGACATCCATGCCCCAAGAAGAGTAAGGCCAGGGTGAACTCATTGCATTGAGTTCGTTGGGCGGTACTCGTATCATATCAGCATGTATCTTGCATTGGTTACACTTTTGAACTTATTTGATGCAGTTTGTTTCCATAGTCATCCAAAACTACCCTGCTCTTAATATTTTCTTAGCCAAAACAAAATCGTTCATGTGGGGTCCGCAAGTTCCGGCATGTATTTCTTAAAGAAATCTAGATGCCTCCTTGGCATCGACACATCGCAGTAATCCTAAGTCAGGTGTTCTTCTATATAGAATTTCTCCGCTTTGAAAGAAATGATTGGCCAATCTTTGGATCATGCACTTCTAAGTGTGTGTAGCATTCTCTGGATATTCTCTCTTTTCCAAGTATTCCTTGATGTCATGGAACCATGGATTTCCGTCAAACACTCCTTCAACATGAGCACAATAAGCTTGTTGCTTATGAATTCCTATTGAGATAAGATTGATGAAATTCTTGTCTGGATGTTGTATCATGGAAGACAAGGTGGCTAATGCATCTGCAAACTCATTCTGAACAATTGGAACATGTTTGAACTCTATCTTTGTGAACCTCTTGATCAACTCTTGTACACAATGCAAGTACGGTAATATTTTGATGTTCTTAGTAGCCCATTCTCCTAGAACCTAGTGCACCAATAGATTAGAACCTCTGATTACTAGCAAATCCTGAATGTTCATGTCGACGGCCAACCTGTGTCCCAAGATGCAGGCTTCGTATTCTTCCATATTGTTGGTGCTCGGGAACCTGAGTTTTGCATAGACCGAGAAATGTTAACCGGTTTCTAATACTAAGACAACTCCGATGCCCTCTCCCTTGAAGTTTGCTGCTCCGTCGACGAACATCCTCTAACCGTCGTATGGTTCAGTAACATCTTCTCCTACAAATGATACCTCTTCATCTGGAAAATATGTCTTCAGTGGTTCGTATTCTCCGTCTACTAGATTTTCTTCTAAGTGATCAGCCAGTGCTTGCCCTTTGACTGCCTTCTGAGTTACATAGATAATGTCGAACTCACTCAGCAATATCTGCCACTTTGCTAACTTAGCCGTAGGCATGGGTTTCTAAAAGATGTATCTTTATGGATCCATCCTTGATATGAGATATGTAGTGTATGTAAAGAAACAATGTCTCAACTTCAAGGCTATCCATGTCAAAGCACAGCAGGTGCATTCCAACAAAGAGTACTGGACTTCGTAAGGTGTGAACTTCTTGCTCAGATAATATATCGCTTGCTCCTTCCTTCACGTTTCATCATGTTGTCCTAGAACGCAGCCAAAGGCCCCATCCAGCACAGACAAATAAAGCAACAAAGGTCTTCCTGGTTCTGGCGGGACCAACACGGTTGGTATAGATAAATACTCCTTCATTTTGTCGAAGGCTTTTTGGCATTCTTCAGTCCAGCTTGTTGGAGCATCTTTCCTCAGCATTTTGAATATTGGCTCACATATCACCATTGAATGTGCTATTAAATGACTGATATAATTGAGGCGCCCTAGAAAACGCATCACAACTTTCCTATTCTTTGGCGGTGGCAAGTCCTGGATAGCTTTGATTTTTGACGGGTCCATCTTAATACCTCGGCGGCTGACGATGAAACCCAACAATTTTCCAGCAGGGACTCCGAAGGCACATTTTGCAGGGTTCAACATCAAGTTGTATTTTCGGAGCCGATCAAAAAATTTCTTTAGGTCTTCTATGTGATTCGAACTCCTTTTAGATTTAATGATAACATCATCCACGTATACCTCTATTTCCTCGTGTATCATGTCATGGAAGATAGTCATCATGGCCCTCATGTAGGTGGTCCCAGCATTCTTCAAACCAAACGACATCATTTTGTAAGAATTGGAGTTCCTATGGTGTGATAAAGGCAGTGTTTTCAGCATTCTCTTTATCCATCCATATCTGATGGTATCCTGCAAAGCAATCCACAAATGATTGAAGTTCATACTTTGCGCAGTTGTCAATCAGTATGTGTGTGTTAGGCAGCAGGAAATCATCCTTAGGACTTTCTCTGTTCAGATCTCGGTAATCGATACATACTCTAACTTTCCCATATTTCTTTGGAACTGGCACAATGTTGGCTAACCAGGTCGGATATTCGACCACTCGGAGAACTTTGGCTTTGATTTGCTTGGTTACCTCCTCTTTTATCTTCAAACTCATATCTGTCTTGAACTTTCTGCACTTCTGCTTTACCGCCGAACACATGGGATTGGTGTGTAGCTTGTGAGCTACTATGGATGTGCTTAACCCAGTCATATCGTCGTAGGACCATGCGAAAATATCCTCATACTCATTTAGAAGCCTGATATATTCTCCCTTCTCTGTCAGTGATAGATGGATGCTTATGCAAGTTTCCTTGACACTTTCGAAATCCCCTAAGTTAACAGCCCCAGTTTCCTCCAAATTAGACTTCGGTTTGTTTTCAAAATTCTCTACTTCTTTGACCATTTCCTCAAGTATTACATCATCTTCCAAATCTTCTGAATCATTGTCCGTATGTTGCGTTGTCGCATTACATATCACAATCGTAAGTTCATCGGGATATGTAATAATTATGCTGAAAAGAATGTAGAAAGATAATAATAAATATGAAAAACAATAATGCATTAATAAAACTTTAAAATGTCAACAAGTGCGACTCGATGGCTCAAGTAATTATTTCAAAATAAAATACTGAAAATGTCTTAAATGCTTAAAAAAATTTGAAAATAAGTCATGATAATTTGCCAGGCTACCCAGGAACTCGGCGAGCTCGGGATGGTGCAGCGGTCCAATTCTTGAGAACAACTCCCTCTTCCATTGTCTGAATGGTAAGGTCTGCCTCCTCCTCCTCAACAACAATTGCACTGCAGTCCATGTCTTCTTCATCCAGAAACAACTTTCTCATGCCAGCCAAAATCTCATCTTCCTCAGATTGCCAGATTATGTCAGCCTGACAGAAATGTCTGGTGCAGAGGTGATACGGGTTGTTCCAGCGTATAATAATGGGTGCACCATGGCAGTGTCCAATTTTGATACTCTTGCACGGTATAGTCATATCCGAGTCCAAAGGTCGTGCCATGATACTGTGGTTGTACGGGTTTAGTGATCCCCTGAAGCTTTTTGCCGAGACCCTTGCCTGGTTCATATCCCGTCCACAGCAATATTCTTTCTATCTTCTTACTCCATCATCGATCCTTTTCAATTGCGTTCACTCGCTCAATGAGGTGATATGTTTCTCCCTCCAACTTCCTCCTATTATTGATGTCTGGAACGGTCTGGTTAGTGTAGATAGGGTTGCTTCCGTCTCCATTAATAATCACTTCCTGATGATTCCATTCGAACTTCACAACTTGGTGTAGAGTAGAAGCCACTGCCCCAACTGCTTGTATCCATGGTCATCCCAACAATAGGTTGTAAGTAGAAGATATATCTATCACATGGAACTCAATAACAAACCAAGTTGGACCCATCTGTAGATCAAGGTTGGTTTCCCCGATAGTGGCTCTCTGAGATCCGTCAAATGCCTTCACATTCATGCTTCCCATTCGTATCTTATGCAGGCCCTTACCTAATCTTTTCAAGGTGGTCAGTGGACATATGTTCAGACTTGAACCTCCATCTATTAGGACCCTGGCAAAGAACCTGTCCTCAAATTGCACTGTGATGTGCAACGTCTTTTTGTGACTCAACCCTTCTAGCAGTAACCCATCTTTGTGGAAAGTAATTGTGTGACTCTCCAATACCTATCCGACCATGTTAGCCATCTCTCCACTAGTAATGCCGGCGGGTACATAAGCTGCACTCAACACTTTCATCAAGGCATTCTTGTGTGCATCTAAGTTTTGCAACAGTGATAAAATGGATGTGTAAGCAGGAGTCTTGTTCAGGTGGTCAACAACAGAGTATTCCTTTCCTTGTATCTTCCTCCAAAGGTCGTCGGTTCCAGTCTCAACAACAAGCGTCTTAGGTGCGCTTCTTTGTTTGTTATTCCAAGATTCTCAGGTATGTAAACTCTGCCAGTTTTAGTCATACCTTGCGCGACACCTGTTTCTTCCATTTTTGCTTTTCCCTTTCTTCTTACTTCCGCAACATAATCCCACGGGACGACATCAGACTTGTAAGATGGTGTGGAAGCTACCATTATAGTGAAGGGTGTAGCTACATCAACTTCAAATGGTGTCTGGGTTTGTCTCATAACTAGTGTAAGGGTGACCAAAGATGTTTTAGGAGCGTCTCCCTCTAGAATGAGTCCGATGGATCCTTCCTGATCCCACTCCTCATCAATTTCTATCACATTCACTCCCTCACCTCTGTGATTTTGGAGAGGGTTGTTACGGACATTCGGTGTAGCTTTTGTTGCTTGTATAACCATAGTGTCAATCAGTGTCAGAATCTTGTCGTTCAACGTGCGACATTCCTCAATGGTATGGCCTTTCATGCCTGAATGATAAGCACATATTTTGTTAGGGTTGATCCATTAGGAAGGATTTTCCACAACAACATATTGCTTAGGCGGTAAGAGACTAAGTATATCCCCAGCAGAGTCGCCATGCTGTCGCATTCCATTTTCTCGCAAAAGCGACCTTTGACGTGTGACAACTCTTTTAAAGGAAGGTAATTAAAAGAGAAGAGTCGCCACCTAATGATTTTTAAGGTGCGTTAGGGCACCTATTTGTGAATAACTCTGTTTAACTAGTCCGCGTCACCAAAGGTTGGGTAAGGGCTCAAATTACCTCAAAGAGAAGGTGTTAGGCGCTCATCGATGTCCATAACTGTGGGTACTTGTCAAATTGTAAACTATATGGATTATATTATTAGGCTAGGTGATCAAATAAACAAAGTGAAGTATAACAATCGAGGAATCTTATCCTAACACATAAGAATTGATACAAATCCTTAATGATTACAAGGACACAACTACATTGATCTATGTTAGATGACTGAGTGTAGATGACAAGTATATAATGAAAAGGGGAGTCCTAAGTTCTTTAGCCTAAAGGATCACCCTGTGCAACATAAATAATACTTCGCAACTCCCTTAAGGTAGGGAGTTGCTCATGTTATTCAGCGGGCACATGCTATCATCTCCTGCTACCCAATTACAATGTTGAAGTTGTTACCTAAAGGCACTCTAATTCAATTCTAAATCGTACCCTAGGCATGCGCCACCCGTCCCATACCTATGGTCCAGGAGGCTTTGGACCTTTATTTGGGTGGTTCTAGACTTTACCAAGGTTGCTCAAAATGATAAAACTAATTGCGCATTCAAAACAAGTAGGACTGCACATAATGGCAAAGACTGACTCATTTAAGCCTCCACACATAATGACAAAGAACGCAAACAAGTTCCAGGCTACACAGTAGACAATTTCCAGATTAAGACGTATTTGAGTCGTTAAGTCCTATGGGCATGATTTCTATATGATTCTGATTTCAAGTCGTACAGACAGTGTTGATGTTCCAAATTAACTAATTTGTAGATTACATGTGATATAAAACCTATAGACATGATTTATAAGTTGTTTGCGCAACGGGCAGTGAGAGCTATTAGAAAATTTGGAATTATCAACGTTTGATTGTATAGACATGCTCTCTAGGCAAGTAAAAATATCCCATAGGCAAGATTTCTAATCTTTGTTATCTGAACTCGATTTTGTCATACTTATCCTATAGGCATGCTATCTAGGCGGCAGTATAATAAAACAACAGAAGCAACCGATTAGTTAATTAGTTAAGAACATATAGTCATGGTATCTAGATGAGCATTAACAAAGGTATGTATAATTACAACCCTATAGTCCTGCTATCTAATAATCATATAGAAGTAGACATGAGAGCAGGCAAAATATTTAATCAAACAATCATGCTTTTGATTAATGTACATGCATTAGGCAAGTTGAGTTAAGTGTGTGATTTCCTATAGGCATGGTTTCTAAATCGACAAAGTATATGTTATACATCCTATAGACATGTTGTCTAAACGTACAGTAATAACATTGAAATAAAGTATAGTAAGGGCTAACATGTTTGAAGTAGCGAGTATTAGTCAAGTTAGGTGAGATATGTGTGGTTCCTATAGACATGATTTCTATTAGCGTGCAGAAGTGGAGCAAGTCAAACAGAATAGCAAATAAAACACATGGACCCCATAGGCATGTTCTCTACCCTTTATTCAAGAATAAAGCACACCTGTTCCCCAATTTCACTAATGCCCCAACTATTCGTTATTACAAGTTACAGGACCAAAATGAAATAATACAAACTCAAAGATGACAAAATACAGACTGAAACAACTACGGGCCCCACCAAACAATACAGGCCCACTATAAAATAACCCAGTTAATTCCTGGGCCTTCAGCAGCCTCACCAACCAACAGACCCAAATCTCAGGCTCACAAGGACAATAGAATCTTCCTAAATCCAATGCCCAGATCCAACAACATGTATGGCCCAACACCAGACCCAGCGAATAACTTACTTAGCCAAATGGGTGCCAAACTTAACCATATAGGTGACAAACCGCTCATGAAATTAAATAAACAACTTTTCACACTTAACTCTTAAAGTTGTAACTAACAACAGTTCTAACCAAAGCACATAGACGAGATCACATGAAACATTGACAAGTTCACAAGGCATGTTCATGCTTGTGTTTTCAGAAACAAAGCTAAAGTGATGTGATTGACCATCATAGGATAGTGAACTATTCCGAAAGAGATTCAAAAGTAAATTGATTCAGAATTAACCTAAAAGAACTTTAGACACAAGATTTAAACATGAAAATCTAATAGAGTCATAGACAAGAAAAAATAGAGCATAGCCTCCACATGCAAGTTTTAACATGAAGGCTTAGTGAAAGGAAACATAACAGAACAGGTTCATGATCGATCAACAACTTAGTTGAGAATGAGAAAAACTTTAACATGCTGAACATCAGTCATAATACCAAAGTTCATGAATAATATCAGAACTCATGATAGGTGAAAATATATCAACTCCATATTAACAGGATATATAAATACTAGGTCTTGATAACGTATATGAGAAGGGGCTATATATTGCATATCATTCTAAAGGTCTTTAGGCAATACAAAAGAGCATTAGATTGAACAAGTAGGGAGCACACGTTAAGTAGAAAGAAAGCATGTTTGGCTAATCAACTTGATCGAGAATTAAGTTATACATAGATGATTTAATAGGCACTAGAACATATTCTAGGCATAAATTGATTTATCACAAAAATTTAGAATAGTGTAGAAGATAAACTCAGGACAGGCTGTAGATGTAAGCATTCGGACACACACAAACACACCAGGATAGACATGCTTAAGAAAGATAAAATCAGAGTTAGAATTTAGACTAGTTTAGATGCGAGAAAAATATAGAACCCCGAGAATAACTCCAGAGCAAATAGGCTGCAAACAGAGATGACATAGTAGCATATTGATTAACAAAAGTCTCAATGACATAGATATACAGATCAATAACACACACGAACAGAAAATGGTACTACAAAGGCCGAAGGCACTTACCATTTACCAATTAACGAACAAGCAAATGAGAAGAGCAATTTCGAGAAGTAATTCAATTAACAGAAGTAAAAAGTAGCAGAATCCCCAAAGCCCAGTGTGTCAGAGTTCCCAAGGGTCTCAAATGAACCCTGGGCAGTGCTTGCACTGAGAAAGAACACAATCGAATTCAAATGGCCTTGCCTTTCAGCCGGCCAAGGTCTCAAATTTTAGAGTATAATGAGTGATAATGAGAGAATAATGCAGCGATTCAATAATAATCCTTGTGGCTTCAAAAGGGAAAGGGGAAGGGGTTTATGTAGTGGTAGAAGTTGAACGAACAAACATAGAAGATAGTAAATTAAACACAAAATAAGGAAATAAAATAAATCAAGCTCAAGCAAGGAAAAGGAAAATCGCATCATAGCTAAATACGATTTAGAATAGGTAAAAATCGGACAAACCCTAATTTGATGTGTACTCAAAATATTAGCCGAGAATCTCGGTGAATCAGGCCCATACGACCTTGTTGAGAATGTATACAGACAGATCTTTGTCTGAATCGTGTAGGTTGAGACAATTGCACTCGAGTTGGAGAGGTAATACTTGCCGAAAGCGGGCAAGTACTAAGTAATACCACGAGTGTATGAATGATAATGAGATAGTGCAAATAAGATAAGCAAATCATGAAAGAATTTCATGATTTTGATGGGTTTTGAGGGGATTTGGGATGAGGAGGCTAGGGTTTGGTGTAGGAGTAAGGATATAAGATAATGCAGAGGCGGCTGGGTGGGGGAAATGTCTCTAGGGTTTAGGTTATGGGGATATAATGAAAGGGGAAGGGTTATTGTGGGCCGTTGATCATCTAAGATCAACGGCCATGATTAAAGGGGAAATGGGGTGGATTGTAAGGAGGGTCGCGACCGTGTTAAGGGTTGTCTGTTTTGGGCTTGGGGTTATTGGGCTATGGTTTTGGGGTTGGGTTGGTTTAAATACACAAGATTTATTAAAAATATAAATTATAAAAAGGATTAATAATAATAAAAATATTATTCGTGCAGTAAAATAATAACGTAACATTATAAAAATATAATAAAAGCTATTTTGATATAAATAATATAATAAATCTAATTATGTATAGAATATAGGCTATTATTACAAAATTATATAAAATATCTTTAAAATACAAATATAATTATATAAAAATAAAGTAAAATACTAAGAGACATATATGTGTATCCAAATAATAAATTCGGATGATTAAGTCACCACAAAATAATTTAGAGGGTAATCAATACATATTCAAGTAATTAAAATGCAATAAAATCAATTTTTTGGCTTTTCAATAGAAAATACTTGTATGACTCTCGTAAATTGGTGATGATGCAAGAATGATATTTGTAAACATATATGATGTTTATAAACATATGAGGGTAAAATTGGGTATCAACAGATTTTTAAATTGTTCATGGGTAAGGTTGGGTCGAAGGCATCAAGTAGGCTTGCTTGACGGGGGTATCTCGGTAGAGTGCCGGTCGCACTCCCTCAGGTCGGAGCATGACAAACTTGGTATTAGAGCCTAAGGTTTAAAGTGTCCTAGGATGTCTAGGAGCCGTGTCTAATAGAGTCCTTCTTATCGGTGTGTTGTCCACCACATCTATAATATAATTAGGAGGCTACTTGGATATTTGGGAATGTCACCCTTCTTTGATACTACGGATCATGTGATAGAGCTCAAGATCGGAAGATAATTTCCTCGTCATGTATCCTTTTGCATATGAGTAATACATGAATTCAAAGCAGTGTTGAAGGAGTGATCCTGCCATTGAATCTGGGGAAGATTGCACAAGAGTTTGTTGAGAGAATGGGTCGAGCCATGGAGGGATTGGAAGAACTAGTTGCTAGGGGAAGTGTCTTTGTTCCTATTAATGTTACCGCGCACCAGATCATGTGGTGAGAGCACCTAAGAAGCGAAAGAGGGTGGTTGGTACCAATAAGCCGGAATGTTTGATTTGTAAGAAGCGCCACTTAGGGACATGTTGGATGATTCTTGAAATATGTTATGGTTGTGGGAAGAGGGGGCACAAGAAGAACAAATGCCCTAGGTTGGGTAAACCCAGCCCAGTCTGCTTCATATGCGGGAGGGAACATTTGGCATCGTGTTGTGAGTATGCTCATGAGCATGTTAGAGGTGGTAGGCTTGGGAAATTCCAAAGGCATATTCAGTAAGCAGGTACAGAGATTGTTACTCCCTCCATAAAGGCTTGGAGGAAAGATAAGAGAGATGATTATGATGTATGAAAAAAGGGTAAATATCAGGTCAGTGAGGCGAGTCAGTTTAGCGGACCTCATCCTCGTTGCACGAAGTGTAGGAGATGTCATTCGGGGGTATGTCACTATGGTACCAATATATGTTATGGATGTGGAGTCGAGGGGCATCAGTTAAGGAACTGCCCCGTCAACCTCATAATTTTCATTGTTGTATAGGTATATCTGCAGTGAAGAACCAACATACATATTCGTGAAGCCTCTTTAACAAGAAACTGAATCCCAAAACATTATATATACCTACTCTTTGAACGATATGCATTATTCGTGAAGCCTCTTTATTATAGTTTTCTTATTTACAACCTCTTGGGGAATTGTGTTCTATAACGATTTCCTTGAAGTGAGTTATAACCTTGGATTAATACTTCCCACTCGCTTCCCGAAATTCTCCATAAAGGACTATACCTGAGGAATTTCTTATAGAACCTTCTGATTTAAATGGATAACATCTGCTCACTTGTGCTCGTGCATGCACCATCATAATATTTACATACTGTAAGGCCCCGTAAAATTTCACCTAAAACCCGGGGTTTCGGACTTTTTCGGTTGAAACAGTGCGTTCGGGAGTTGAAGAAATGTTTTTGAAGTGCAAGGCACTTCTGCAGTCCATTTTGCGGTCGTATAATTGATCTTCAGACTGCAGATCTGCCGCATACAGAAGCAGAAACTTGGCCAAAATTTTGGACCATTATGCGATCGCATAATCATTTTGCGGGCCTCGCAACCCATCCCAGATCTAACATAAAAATTTCTGGAGGGAAGTTCTGCGGTGCATTATGTGACCGCAGAATTAATCTACACACTGCAAACTGGTCGCAAGTGGGTCAGAAGTGCCCAGTTCTATAGGGCCATTATGCGGTCTATTTTGTGAACCGCAGAAGCATTATGCGGTCGCATATGCAACCGCAGATCTGCATCGGGGCTTTATTTTTATATTTTTTATTACCCGACCCTATCTCGATAATTACATGTAACGGACCATTTTTAAGGGAATATTTGATATATTTAGAGAGAGAAAGTTACCTAGAGTGAGAGGTGAAATCCCTAAGCTAATTGTTCATCCAAAATCTTGCTCAAGCCTTAAAAGGCAATAAGAAAGCTCGCAAGGTCTTCAACCAAGGGGTAAGATTCTAGCCCTAACCTTTAATTTTGAAATTCTATTTGGGAATAAGTAATAGGGAGGAAGGTTTTGTGAATGAGGGTTGTTTTTTATTCATGCATTTACATTCATGAGTTATGGGAAGGTACTTGAACTTAAATGGGTAGACCTTGGGTTGTGGGGTGAAGGAAATCCTCCATAGTAGAAGCTGGAAATTATAATGCCTACCTAGTGTTTGATAAAATGCTCAAATGAGTCGGAAACATGAACTCCTCCCTAATTCGTGTTCAATTTTGCTATATCTCTAAGTAGATCAAAGTTGCTAGGATTTCCAGAACTGTGTAGTGAATTAAGAAAAATGCATATCGAGGTATGTTGGCTAAACTCTCCTCTTAGAATTGAACCCCACAATATCCTTGTAAGTCCCGTGTTGCTCATTATAAATTGATTATTCCAAATAAGCCTTGTATCAATATATAGATGTGTTCAGTTTGTATTCCAAATGTTCTTGTAATTTTGAGTTACTATTCGAGAAGGTGATTAAGCATGGGCTCTGTGTTCATATGTTATGACTTGAAAACGTGACTCTAATAAAAACTAGCATGTCGAATTGTGTAAGAAATCACATGTGCCTAAGACCCTTAATTTGGTTGGTTACTCAAATGTGTATTTAAAGTCTTGAATAGAAATGTTTGTTATTGACGATCCGTGATGATGTTTGAAAGTGAAACAGTAAATATAGAATATGAATACGTCAAACGTGCCAACAATGTTATCACATTTGGGGCCATTAGTGCCAATGAAACAANTGCTCATGAGCATGTTAGAGGTGGTAGGCTTGGGAAATTCCAAAGGCATATTCAGTAAGCAGGTACAGAGATTGTTACTCCCTCCATAAAGGCTTGGAGGAAAGATAAGAGAGATGATTATGATGTATGAAAAAAGGGTAAATATCAGGTCAGTGAGGCGAGTCAGTTTAGCGGACCTCATCCTCGTTGCACGAAGTGTAGGAGATGTCATTCGGGGGTATGTCACTATGGTACCAATATATGTTATGGATGTGGAGTCGAGGGGCATCAGTTAAGGAACTGCCCCGTCAACCTCATAATTTTCATTGTTGTATAGGTATATCTGCAGTGAAGAACCAACATACATATTCGTGAAGCCTCTTTAACAAGAAACTGAATCCCAAAACATTATATGTACCTACTCTTTGAACGAGATGCATTATTCGTGAAGCCTCTTTATTATAGTTTTCTTATTTACAACCTCTTGGGGAATTGTGTTCTATAACGATTTCCTTGAAGTGAGTTATAACCTTGGATTAATACTTCCCACTCGCTTCCCGAAATTCTCCATAAAGGACTATACCTGAGGAATTTCTTATAGAACCTTCTGATTTAAATGGATAACATCTGCTCACTTGTGCTCGTGCATGCACCATCATAATATTTACATACTGTAAGGCCCCGTAAAATTTCACCTAAAACCCGGGGTTTCGGACTTTTTCGGTTGAAACAGTGCGTTCGGGAGTTGAAGAAATGTTTTTGAAGTGCAAGGCACTTCTGCAGTCCATTTTGCGGTCGTATAATTGATCTTCAGACTGCAGATCTGCCGCATACAGAAGCAGAAACTTGGCCAAAATTTTGGACCATTATGCGATCGCATAATCATTTTGCGGGCCTCGCAACCCATCCCAGATCTAACATAAAAATTTCTGGAGGGAAGTTCTGCGGTGCATTATGTGACCGCAGAATTAATCTACACACTGCAAACTGGTCGCAAGTGGGTCAGAAGTGCCCAGTTCTATAGGGCCATTATGCGGTCTATTTTGTGAACCGCAGAAGCATTATGCGGTCGCATATGCAACCGCAGATCTGCATCGGGGCTTTATTTTTATATTTTTTATTACCCGACCCTATCTCGATAATTACATGTAACGGACCATTTTTAAGGGAATATTTGATATATTTAGAGAGAGAAAGTTACCTAGAGTGAGAGGTGAAATCCCTAAGCTAATTGTTCATCCAAAATCTTGCTCAAGCCTTAAAAGGCAATAAGAAAGCTCGCAAGGTCTTCAACCAAGGGGTAAGATTCTAGCCCTAACCTTTAATTTTGAAATTCTATTTGGGAATAAGTAATAGGGAGGAAGGTTTTGTGAATGAGGGTTGTTTTTTATTCATGCATTTACATTCATGAGTTATGGGAAGGTACTTGAACTTAAATGGGTAGACCTTGGGTTGTGGGGTGAAGGAAATCCTCCATAGTAGAAGCTGGAAATTATAATGCCTACCTAGTGTTTGATAAAATGCTCAAATGAGTCGGAAACATGAACTCCTCCCTAATTCGTGTTCAATTTTGCTATATCTCTAAGTAGATCAAAGTTGCTAGGATTTCCAGAACTGTGTAGTGAATTAAGAAAAATGCATATCGAGGTATGTTGGCTAAACTCTCCTCTTAGAATTGAACCCCACAATATCCTTGTAAGTCCCGTGTTGCTCATTATAAATTGATTATTCCAAATAAGCCTTGTATCAATATATAGATGTGTTCAGTTTGTATTCCAAATGTTCTTGTAATTTTGAGTTACTATTCGAGAAGGTGATTAAGCATGGGCTCTGTGTTCATATGTTATGACTTGAAAACGTGACTCTAATAAAAACTAGCATGTCGAATTGTGTAAGAAATCACATGTGCCTAAGACCCTTAATTTGGTTGGTTACTCAAATGTGTATTTAAAGTCTTGAATAGAAATGTTTGTTATTGACGATCCGTGATGATGTTTGAAAGTGAAACAGTAAATATAGAATATGAATACGTCAAACGTGCCAACAATGTTATCACATTTGGGGCCATTAGTGCCAATGAAACAAAGAGACGAGATCAAGATGTTGAAATGAGGTGTGAATTCTTTAAAAAATAAATTCTTTGGGAGTATCATTTAGTCACCGAGGAAGGGTAGGTCAAATAACAGAACCCCGAGACTACGCGTGCTGGTGTAGGAGTGATTAAGGGGTAAATCCCCGTGTTACTATGATGAGGTTATTTCCCCTTATATGGTATGAGACAATTGCTAGCGAGATGTGATGTGATGTCGACCCACACGACAATGTGGTGAGACGGCTTAGTTGATCGGGCTGAGATCGGATGCCATGCCGTGCACATGGTGGTATTGTGAGTGGATGTCTTGGGGTGAGACGGCTTAGCCGGTCGAGCTGAGATCGGACTCCGTGCTAAAACACGGTGGTGTATCGGTGCTAAAGATTTTCCAACTTAAAATACTAAAATTACTTGAAATTTACCTTTCCCCAAATTGACACCTTGATACTATTTGAGTCTCTTATTAATTTCATATTTTCTTCTCCGTTTACTATTACTCGTTCTATTGAGAGGGTATTGTTTTTACATACTAGTACTATTCCATATGTACTAACGTCCCTTTTGCTGGGGGTGCTGCATCTTTAATTGATGCAAGTGGTTCCATAGCAGGTGGCACTGATCAGTGATAGCAGCACACCCTCTCCTCAGCTGACTTGATGTGCCCCACTTCATTTTGGGGTCCTGTATCTCTCGTCCTTTGTACATATCATTTTGAGGTATAGCCGGGGCTTTGTTGCCGGCACTCTCGTAGCACTCTTTTGTTTCGATTAGAGGCTCCGTAGACATAGTGTGGGTTGTATTGTTTTTGGGGAGGTTAAACTAAAAATGCTGTAATCGTATCGCTTGTTCCACTTTAACAATGTTTGTACAATGCAATGTTTTGGAGACTTGTTAATGACGTAACTAATGGATATGAACTGGTGTTATTCACATGACCTCTTACTGTTTAATTAATGAAATGTATTATTCACTTTAATCATGAGTGAGTTGGGTAGACGACATTGTGAAAGCTTGCTCGACCGGGGTAACTCTGTTGAGCGCTGATCGTGCTCCTCGAGGTCGGGGCTTGAGGCACCCCAGCACTCGCATGGCATGGTGCTAGGGGTGGTACACATAGTTTGGGAGGACCTAGCCGTTTCTATGCTATGAAGGGTTGCCACAGTTCAGAGGCTTCTGCAGATGTTGTCACAGGTATATTGACTGTCCAATCTCATGATGTGTATGCTCTTATTGATCCCGGTTCCACTTTGTCCTACGTCACTCCCTATGTTGCTATGGAATTTGGGATAGAACCAGAATAACTCTATTAGTCGTTCTTTGTATCTACTCCGGTTGGTGAGTCTATTGTGGCCGCGTAGGTTTATAGGGATTGTGTTGTCACAGTGCATGGTCGGGACACCCTGGCCGATCTCGTTGGATTGGGGATGGTTGATTTTGATGTAATAATGGAGATGAGTTGTCTTTATTCATGTTTCTCTAAGCTTGATTGTCGAACTAGAACCGTTAGGTTTAAATTTCCAAATGAGTCGGTGATTGAATGGAAGAGGGATGATGTGGTGCCGAAGGGTAGGTTTAATTCTTACCTTAAGGCCACGAAGATGATTAACATGGGGTGTATCTACCATTTGGTCCAGGTTACGGAGACCGATGCTGAGGCACCTACACTTGAGTCCGTTCTTGTTGTGAATGAATTTCTAGGGGTCTTTCCGGGTGAACTATCGGGGATCCCACCAGATAGGAAGATTGATTTTGGGATTGATATGATGTCAGGAACACAGCCTATATCTATTCCTCCCTATAGAATGGCCGAGTGTGGCACCATGGGGCGCACCGATCCTTTTTGTAAGGAAGAAGGATGGGTCACTGAGAATGTGTATTGACTATCGGCAGCTCAAAAAGGTCACGATCAAGAATAAATACCCACTGCCAAGGATAGATGACTTGTTTGACCAATTGCCAAGTGCTAAGTTCTGGTATCACCAATTAATCGATTTAAGATTCGGGTATCACCAATTGAAGATCATGGAACATGATATTCCGAAAATAGCTTTCAAGACATGGTATGGGCACTTTGAATTTTTGGTAATGTCTTTTGGGCTAACAAATGCCCCGACGACTTTCATGGATCTTATGAACCGAGTTTCCTCGACTCTTTTGTGATAGTTTTTATTGATGATATCCTTGTATATTCACGCAGTCGAGAGGACCATGCGGATCATCTCAGAGAAGGAATTTTGGCTTAAATCTGTCACATTCTTGTGTCATGTCATCTCTAGAGAAGGAATTAAGGTCGATCCTCATAAGATTTCAGCGGTGAGGAATCGGCCTAGACCTACTAGCCCAGCTGAGATTCATAATTTCTTGGGCTTAGATGGATATTACAGGAAGTTTGTGGATGGGTTCTGTGCCCTTGCCTCTCTGTTGACTAAATTGATATAGAAGGCGGTTAAGTTCCAATAGTCATATGCGTGTGAAAGGAGTTTTCAAGAGTTGAAGTCGACATTAACAACGACACCAGTGTTGACTCTACCAGACCGTACATATGGGTTTGTGGTATATTGTGACGTTTCACGAATTGGACTTGGTGTGTATTAATGCAACATGGATATGTGATAGCTTATGCTTCTATGCAACTCAAGAATCATGAAAAGAACTATCCAACACATAACTTAGAGCTTGCGGCGTTGGTATTTGCATTGAAGATTTGGTGTCATTATCTGTATGTGGTCCATGTGGATATATTCATGGACCATAAGAGCCTACAATACATTTTCAAACATAAAGGAATTGAATCTAAGGCAGAGAAGATGGCTTGAGTTACTCAAGGATTACGATATCGATATTTTGTATCATCCGAGGAAGGCTAATGTTGTAGCGGATGCTCTTAGCCAAAAATCTATGGGAAGCTTGGCTCACTTGGAGGCATATCAAAGGTCATTGGTCAAGGAGGTTCATTGGTTGGCTAGTTTGGGAGTCCGTCTTACGGACTCTAGTGAAGGAGGAGTGATTGTGCGAAATAGGGCTGAATCATCGCTTGTTGTGGAAGTCAAGGAGAAGCAATACAACGTTCCATTGTTGGTACAATTGAAGGATGGGATCCATAAACACAAAACCGTGGCTTTTTCTCTTGGCATGGATGATGGCACACTAAGGTACCAAGGGCGATTATGTTTTCCAAATGTAGACGGTCTTTGGGAAAGAATCATGACCGAGGCTCACACTTCTAGGTATTTCGTGCACCCGGGCTCTACAAAGATGTATCATGATCTTAAGAAAGTTTACTGCTGGAATGATATGAAGAGGAATGTAGCGGACTTTGTGAGAAGATGTCCAAATTGTCAGCAAGTGAAGGCCGAACACCAAAGGCTCGATGGGTTGGCACAGAACATGGAAATTCTAATGTGGAAGTGGAAGATGATCAATATGGAATTTGTGATGGGACTACCTCGCACTCCTCACAAGTTCGACTCGATTTGGGTGATTGTGGATCGACTCACGAAATCAGCACACGTTTTACCTGTTAAGGCTACCGACATAGCGGAACAGTATGCTCAGTTATATATCAAAGAAATCATCATGCTGCATGCCACTCCAGTTTCCATCATTTGTGATCGGAGGGCACAATTCACAGCTAACCTTTGGAAAACATTTCAGCAAGGGTTGGGTACTCAGGTAAATCTTAGTACAACTTTCCATCCACAGACCAACGGGCAAGAAAAGCAGATTATTCAGCTCAAGGATATGTTGCGTGTTTGTGTTCTTAACTTCAAAGGTAGTTGGGATGATCATTTACCGCTCATAGAATTTTTCTACAATAATAGTTACCATGCTAGCATTCATATGGCACCATTCGAGGCTCTATATGGTAGGAAATGTAGATCTCTCATTGGATGGTTCAAGATTGGGGAAGCAAAGTTGATAGGACCATACCGCGTGCATCAGGCTACAGAGAAGGTTAAAATCATTGTAGAACGGTTAAAAACTGCCCAGAGTCGTCAGAAGTCCTATTTAGATATACGTCGTAGGGATTTGGAGTTCCAAGAGGATGATTGAGTATTCTTGAAGGTTTCCCCCATGAAGGGGGTAATGCGGTTTGTAAGAAGGGGAAATTGAGTCGAAGGTATGTCGAACCGTACAAAATCATCCAGAGGATTAGTCAGGTGGCTTACAGGCTAGAACTACCTCCAAGGATGTCTTTAGTGCACCGAGTGTTTCAGATATCCATGTGGAAGAAGGTGGTTGAAGATCCGTCGCTTATTGTTCTGGTTGAGACTATAGAGGTTAATGAAGGACTGACTTATGAAGAAATTCCCATCGCCATTCTTGATAGGCAAGTCCGAAAGTTGAGAAATAAAGAGATTGCCTCCGTGAAAGTGCTATGGCGAAACCAACAGGTTGAGTAGGCCACCTGGGAAGCCGAGGAAGAAATGAAGAAGAAGTACCCTAATTTATTTGAATAACTATGTAATTGTATCCATGATGTTAAGAGATAATTTTCTACAAATTATGATTTCCCATGTACTACTTATGTTAAGGATACTCCCTCTTGGTGATGCAATGTTTATGGCATTATTGTCGGTGTTGTTTCCAAATTGTTTTACATCGTTGTGTTGTGGTTGTGTTGTTAGGATTAGATTCTAGGATTCTCTGACAGGTGGATAGGCCAAGTTATAGGGGAGACTCTGCCAAAACATTTGGAAATTTGGGGAGTTAGTCAAAAGTCTGGAACTGTTGGTGTGTGAAGTAATATCTGAATCACAGTGGATGCTAATGATATATTTCGAACCGCATTCAAGGACGAATGATCCTAAGTAGGGAAGGATGTAAGGCCCCATAAAATTTCACCAAAAACCTAGTGTTTTGTGATGCCGAGGTAGACTTATGGGTTGATGACTGTAGAGATTCTTCACGACAAGCAAGCTCGTCGTCGTTCGGACTTTTTGGGTTGAAACAGTGCGTTTAGAGGTTGAAGAAAATTTTTGGAAGTGCAGGCCATTTTTGCGGTCGCATAATTGATCTGTATACCGTAGACATGCCGCAGATAGAAGTAGAAACTTGGGAAAACTTTTGGACCATTCCGCATAATCATTTCGCAGGCCGCACAACCCATCGCAGCTCCAACATAAAATATTTCGGAGGGATGTTCTGTGGCACATTATGTGACCACAGACTGGTCGCAGAGTGAGGTAGAAGTGCCTAATTCCGGAGGGTTATTATGCGGTCCCTTTTGCGGATCGCAGAAGCATTATGCGGTCGCATATGCAACCGCAGATCTGCATTGGGGCTTCATTTCTCTAATTTTTATAACCCGACCCTATCTCGATAATTAGATGTAAGGGACCATTGTTTAAGGGAATATCTGATATTTTTAGAGAGAGGGAGTGCCCTAGAGTGGGAGGTTAAATCCCTAAGCTAATTGTTCATCCAAAATCTTGCTCAAGCCTTGAAATTCAACAAGAAAGCTCATAAGGTCTTCAACCAAGAGGTAAGATTCTAGCCCTAACCTTCAATTTCGAAATTTGGTTTGGTAATAGGTAATGGGGAGGAAGGTTTTGTGAATGAGGGTTGTTGTTTATGCATGCATGTACATTCATGAGTTATGGGAAGGTAGTTGAACACAAATAGGTAGACCTTGGGTTGTGGGGTGAAGGAAATCCTCCATAGGAGAAGCTAGAAATCATAATGCCCACCTAGTGTTTAATAAAGTACTCAAATGAGCTGGAAACATGAACTACTCCCTAATTTGAGTTCAATTTTGCTATATCTCTAAATAGATCAAAGGTTAAAGGATTTCCGGGACTGTGTAGTGAATTAAGGAAATCTCAAAGCGAGGTATGTTGGCTAAACTCTCATCTTAGAATTGAACCCCACAATATCCTTGTAAGTCACGTGTTGCTCATTATAAATTTATTATTCCGAATAAGCCTTGTATCAAAAGATATATGTGTTCAATTTGTATTCAAATGTTCTTGTTATGTTGAGTTACTATTCAAGAAGGTGATTAAGCATGGGCTGTGTGTTAATATGTAATGACTTGAAAACGTGACTCTAATGAAAACTAGCATGTCGAATTATGTAAGAAATCACATGTGCCTAAGACCCTTAATTTTGTTAGTTACTCAAATGTGTATTTAAAATCTTGAATAGAAATGTTTGTTGTTGACGATCCATGATGATGTTTGAAAGTGAAATAGTAAATATAGAATATTAATACGGCCAACGTGGGAACGATGATATCACATTTGGGGCCATTAGTGCTAAAGAAACAAACAGGAGAGATCAAGATGTTGAAATGAGTTGTGAATTCTTTTAAAAATAAATGCTTTGGGAGTATCGTTTAGTCATCAATGAAGGGTAAGTCAAATAACCTAACCCAAAACTACACGTGCCGGTGTAGAAGTGATTGAGGGGTAAATCCCCGTGTTACTATGATGAGGTTGTTTCCCCTTATATGGGATGAGATTATTGCTAGCGAGATGTGATGTAATGTGATGTCGACCCACACGACATTATGGTGAGAAGGCTTAGCCGATCGGGCTGAGATCGGACGCCATGCCGCGCGCATGGTGGTATTATGAGTGGTTGTCTCGGGGTGAGACGGCTTAGCCAGTCGGGCTAAAATCGGACTCCATGCTAAAACACGGCGGTGTATCGGTGCTAAAGATCTCCCAACTTAAAATAATAAAACTTACTTGGATGTTACCTTTCCCTAACTTGACACCTTGATATTGTTTGAGTCTCTTATTGGTTTCATTTTTTCTTCTCCGTTTACTGTTACTCGTTCTATTGAGAGGGTGTTTAAATTTACATACGAGTACTATTCCACATGTACTAACGTCCCTTTTGGCAGGGGCACTGCATCTTTAATGGATGCAGGTGGTTCCATAGCAGGTCGTATTTATCAGTGATAGCAAAACACCCTCTCCTCAGTTGACTTGGTGAGCCCCACTTTATTTTGGGGTCATGTATCTCTCGTCCTTTGTACATAGCGTTTTGAGCTATAGCCGGGGCCTTGTTGCCAGAACTGTCGTAGCACTCTTTTGTTTATGTTAGAGGCTCCGTAGACATAGTGTGAGTTGTATATTATATTTGGGAAGGTTAAACTAAAGATGTTGTAATCGTATCATCTGTTCCACTTTAACTATGTTTGTTCAATGTACTGTTTTGGAGACTTGTTAATGATGTAACTAATGGAAATTAGTTGGTGTTATTCACATGACCTCTTACTGTCTAATTAATGAAATGTATTCTTCTCTTTATTCATGGGTGAGTTGGGTAGATGACACTGTGCACGCTTGCTGGACTAGGGTAACTCTGTTGAGCGCCGGTCGCGCTCCTTAAGGTTGGGGCATGACACCTACATGGCATCAAATCTAATGTAAAGCAGCCTAGTCTTGAGATCTTTCTTGAGCCATTCTCTCTCATATGTATGGGCCCATATGTTTTGAACGGTCACTTTACTCCCTTTGTGAACATTATCATAAACCCTTTTCACGGTCTAATAACATAAGAGCATGTCTCAGCACCTATCATGTGTGTACATTTCAGCTGAAATGGTCACTTGTCTGCATAAGGTGTCTCTGAAATTTGAGATCCTCACACATCCATCGTAGGAAAATCTTATGTTTGCCCATCTTATTATAACTTTCATGTCCACTTAGGACATTCCGCATTAAGTAGCCTACTATGTTCTAAGTATTGTAGTTGCCCATGACGTGGCCTGGTATTGCAGTTGAGAGTTAATATACCAAAAACATGTCTAGCTCATAACAAATGTTCATTTTCTCTTTACACCTCTACAACATGTTCTAACTGTGTTTCTTAGTTAGTAAATTAATTGTGCTAGTTTCCTGATAAATGTTGGATAACCATGAGAGATCACGTCCTTATATGTAACGTTGTAACACTCCCTTTCTCGTAGGATTCTTAAGGGGCTCTCCATTAAGTTTAATGCACCCTTGGGTTATCATATCATCATGACTGCTTCTCACGTTTTTCTTTTTTTTCCATCCTTCACTATCATCTAGTTACTTTTCAAGTGACAAGACCCATGTTGAACTCATTATGAACATCCGCAAAACCTTCCGCAATTTTTCTATAGTGCCTCTCAAGGTTCTGTTATCTTTAAACACTCGGCTTCTAGAATCATCTTCTATGCACTTGTAATGTGCAGAGAGTTTACTATCCTTAATATTCCACATCCCTGGGTGGATAGGAGTTTTACTTGCCTTTATCCTCGGAGCATCATAACAACCATTAGAACCTCTCTAACCAATGCATGATTTAATCCCAATATTAAGATGTCCTAGATGCATGGTTTCACTCATGTATGGTCGAGGAGGCCACCTGGGAAGCCGAGGAAGAAATGAAGAAGAAGCACCCTAATTTATTTGAATACCTATGTAATTGTATCCATGATGTTAAGAGCTACTTTTCTACAAATTATGATTTCCCATGTACAACTTATGTTAAGGATACTCTTCTTAGTGATGCAATGTTTATGGCGTTGTTGTCGGTGTTGTTTCCATATTGTTTTACATCGTTGTGTTGTGGTTGTGTTGGTAGGATTGGATACTAGGATTCTCTCACAGGTGGATAGGCCAAGTTATAGGGGAGACTCAGCCAAATATTTTGGAATTTGGGGGAGTTAGTCAAAAGTCTGGAACTGCTGGTGTGTGAAGTAATATCTGAATCACAGTGGATGCTAATGACGGATTTCAACCCTCATTTGAGGACGAATGATCCTAAGTAAGGGAGGATGTAAGGCCCCATAAAAGTTCACCTAAAACATAGGGTTTTGTGATGCCGAGGTAGACTTATGTGTTGATGACTGTAGAGATTCTTCACGACAAGCAAGCTCGCCATTGTTCGGACTTTTTGGGTTGAAACAGCGCGTTCAAGAGTTAAAGAAAATTTTTGGAAGTGCATGGCATTTTTGCGGTCGCATAATTTATATGTGGACCGCAGAGATCTGCCACAAACAGACGTCGAAACTTGGGGAAATTTTGGGACCATTATGCGGTCCATTATGCAGCCGCATAATCATTTTGCAGGCCGCACAACCCATCGCAGATCTAACATAAAACATTTTGGAGGGAAGTTCTACGGAGCATTATGTGACCGCAGACTGGTCGTAGAGTGAGGCAGAAGTGCCCAGTTCCGGAGGGCCATTATGCGATCCATTGTTTGGATCGCAGAAGCATTATGCGCTTGCATATGCGACCGCAGATCTGCATTGGGGCTCCATTTTTCTAATTTTATAACCCGACCCTATCTCGATAATTAGATGTAAGGGACCATTGTTTAAGGGAATATCTGGTATTTTTAGTGAGAGGGGCTGCCCTAGAGTGAGAGGTGAAATCCCTAAGCTAATTGTTCATCCAAAATCTTGCTCAAGCCTTGAAATTCAACAAGAAAGCTCACAAGCTCTTCAACCAAGAGGTAAGATTCTAGCCCTAACCTTCAATTGTGAAATTTGGTTTGGTAATAGGTAATGGGAAGGAAGGTTTTGTGAATGAGGGTTGTTGTTTATGCATTCATGTACATTCATGAGTTGTGGGAAGGTAGTTGAACTCAAATGGGTAGACCTTGGGTTGTGGGGTGAAGGAAAACCTCCATAGGAGAAGCTAGAAATCATAATGCCCACCTAGTGTTTGATAAAGTGCTCAAATGAGCTGGAAACATGAACTCCTCCCTAATTTGTGTTCAATTTTGCTATATCTCTAAATAGATCCAAGGTTCTAGGATTTTCGGAACTGTGTAATAAATTAAGAAAATCTCAAAGCGAGGTATGTTGGCTAAACTCTCCTCTTAGAATTGAACCCCACAATATCTTTGTAAGTCCCGTGTTGCTCATTATAAATTGATTATTCCGAATAAGCCTTGTATCAAAAGATATATGTGTTCAATTTGTATTCCAAATGTTCTTGTTATGTTGAGTTACTATTGGAGAAGGTGATTAAGCATGGGCTGTGTGTTAATATGTAATGACTTGAAAATGTGACTCTAATGAAAACTAGCATGTCAAATTGTGTAAGAAATCACATGTGCCTAAGACCCTTAATTTGGTTAGTTACTCAAATGTGTATTTAAAGTCTTGAATAGAAATATTTGTTGTTGCCGATCCGTGATGATGTTTGAAAGTGAAACAGTAAATATAGAATATGAATACGGCCAACGCGGCAACAATGATATCACATTTGAGGCAATTAGTGCCAATGAAACAAAGAGGCGAGATCAAGATGTTAAAATGAGTTGTGAATCCTTTTAAAAATAAATGCTTTGGGGGTATCGTTTAGTCACCGAGGGAGGGTAGGTAAAATAACCTAACCCCGAAACTACACATGCCGGTGTAGGAGTAATTGAGGGGTAAATCCCCGTGTTACTATGATGAGATTGTTTCCCCTTACATGGGATGAGATTATTGCTAGCGAGATATGATGTGATGTCGACCCACATGGCATTAAGGTGAGACGGCTTAGCCGATCGGGCTGAGAGCGGATGCCATGCTGTGCACATGGTTGAATTGTGAGTGGATGTCTCGGGGTGAGACGGCTTAGCCGGTCGGGCTGAGATCGGACTCCGTGCTAAAACACGACGGTGTATCGGTGCTAAAGATGTCCCAACATAAAATACTAACACTTACTTGAAATTCACCTTTCCCTAACTGGACACCTTGATACTGTTTGAGTCTCTTATTGGTTTCATTTTTCCTTCTCCGTTTACTGTTACTCGTTCTATTGAGAGGGTGTTTTAGTTTTACATACTATTACTCTTCCATATGTACTAACGTCCCTTTTGACGGGGGCACTGCATCTTTAATGGATAGAGGTGATTCCATAGAAGGTGGTATTGATCAGTGATAGTAGCACACCCTCTCCTCAGTTGACTTGGTAAGACCCGCTTCATTTCGGGGTCATGTATCTCTCGTCCTTTGTACAAAGCGTTTTGAGGTATAGCCGGGGCCTTGTTGCCGACATTGTCGTAGCACTCTTTTGTTTCTGTTAGAGGCTCCGTAGACATAGTGTGAGTTGTATATTATTTTTGGGAAGGTTAAATTAAAAATTTTGTAATCGTATCATCTGTTCCACTTTAACTATGTTTGTTCAGAGTACTATTTTGGAGACTTGTTAATGACGTAACTAATGGAAATGAATTAGTGTTATTCACATGACCTCTTACTATACAATTAATGAAATATATTTTTATCTTTATTCATGGGTGAGTTGGGTAGACGGCATTGTGCAGGCTTGCTGGACTGGGGTAACTCTGTTGAGCGCCGGTCGCGCTCCTTAAGGTCGGGGCGTGACACCTATATGGCATTGAATCTAATGTAAAGCAGCATAGTGTTGAGATCTTTCCTGAGCCACTCTCTCTCCTATGTATGTGGCCCATATGTTTTGAACGGTCACTTTACTCCCTTTGTGAACATTATCATAAACCCTTTTCACTGTCTAGTAACATAAGAGCATGTGTCAGCACCTATCATGTATGTACATGTTAGCTGAAATGGTCACTTGTCTGCATAAGGTCTCTCTGAAATTTGAGATCCTCACACATCCATCGTAGGAAAATCTTGTGTTAGCCTATCTTAGTATAACTTTCATGTCCACTTAGGACATTCCGCAGTAAGTAGCCCACTCTGTTCCAAGTATTGTAGTTGCCCATGACGTGGCCTGGTATTACAGTTGAGAGTTATTACAGCAAAAACATGTCTAGCTCATAACAAATGTTTATTTTCTCTTTACACCTCTACAACATGTTTCGACTGTGTTCCTTAGTTAGTAAATTAATTATGCTAGTTTCCTGACAATTGTTGGATAACCATGAGAGATCACGTCCTTCTATGTATCGCTCTAACACTCCATTTCTCGTAGGATTCCTAAGGGGCTCTCCATTAAGTTGAATGCACCTTTGGGGTTATCATATCATCATGACAGCTTCTCATATTTTTTGTTTTCCATCCTTCACTAGCATCTGGGTACTTTTCAAGTCCCAAGACACATGGCAAACTCATTATGAACATCCGCAAAACCTTCCGTGATTATTCTATAGTGCCTCTTGGGGTTCTGTTATCCTTAAATACTCGGCTTCTAGAATCATCTTCTATGCACTTATAATGTGCGGAGAGTTTACTGTCATTAATATTCCACATCCCTGGGTAAATAGGAGTTTTACTTGCCTTTATCCCCTAACAACCATTAGAACCTCTCTAACCAATGCATGATTTAATCCCAATATTAAGATGTCCTAGATGCACGGTTTCACTCATGTATGGTTGAAGTTAGGTAGCTTTACCATAACCTTTTCCTCCCCACTTCTGGTGGATGTTTCAGATTTTGGAGCATATCATGAGCATATTGCTTTGAAAGACAAGTTTATCGCATCTCTAGTCCTCTCATATAGGATCAACTATCGGAAAGGGTTAAGCTGCCAAAATAGTAACCTCACAAGTGCTCAACCTCTATTTCAACTTGGTGGGCTTGTGGCATAGATTCCGTGTGTCAGATATTGTTAAGAGCGAAATGCAACTTAATGTATTTTTGAAGCCTCTATCACGTTCATGGTGCAAAACGCTTCCCATTTCAAGTTAAACCGATTTTTCCATACACTTAAGAAGGCAACTGGTGTCACATACTTGGCTATTTATCCTTAAGACTTACTATTGCCAGACAGGGTATATATGGAATGAAACCATTGTTACTATCCCTTTCATAACTCATCGTCTTAAAAGTATAACTGACGCTAACTTCTTTATCCTCCCGATCATGCCTCCCACATATCACATGTCTAAAACAAGTCGCTTCTTTTACATCTTAAGATCATGTACGTGGGTCCAACATTATCAATGTGTACTAGTTATAGTTAACTCTATGCCTCATTTGTCGAATCAATGATGACATCACAATGATTAACCATGATATCGATATTGGTGGTAACATTCATGTCTCTTAGGATATAATTTCCTAAAATACCATGTTCAACACATTGATGGATTCTTGAACAATTCCAGCTCAAACTCGAACCTCGTTGTTCCTAATTGTAGTTGATCCCTAGAGAGTCGTAGTTTTAAACATGTCAAAAAGAAGCATCATTCCATGATCAAACATATGGGGTAGGAAACTCTATGGTCTCGTATCCATTATTGCACATCATAGAATAATTGTTGAAAGTCAATAAAGGTTTAATTTGGGTGTTCGGCGTAGAGATTTAGAGTTGAAAAAAGTGAACGGGTTATTCTCAAGGTTTTCTCCATGAAGATATTAGGTGAATTCTTAAAGAAGGTGAAGTAGGTATAGTTCACATTGGGCCTTATGGAATCTTGAAGGAATAGGCCAAGTAGCTTATATGTTGATGTCTCCCATCATTATCCTCCATGCACCCGGTGTTTCATGTGTCTACATCAAAGAAGGTAGTTGGTAATCCTTTGTCTATTGCTCCGATGGAAGCTATTGAAGGTGAAGTTAATAAGTAATTGGTTTATGAGGGGTACCAAATTGTCATCCTTGTTAGATAAGTCCGAAATTTGAGATAGCCTCCATCAAGTGCTATGGCGAAGAGTATGAGTCAAAGAGGTCACCACGAAGGCCAAGGGTACTGTGGAAAGAACATGTTCTTACTTCTTTGTATAGCCAAATGGTTGTGGTTCGAAAGGTACTTTCTATGTCTTATGATTTAAATATGTGCAGTTCATGTGCAGATATAACTTTTGTTAATGTAATGCCGGTAATGTTGATATTTGTGCTATTGAAATACTGTGATGCTTTGTCGAGTTGTAAGTGTTGTTAGGTATGGTTTTGGTGAATCTCTGGCAGGTGGATAGGCCCAGTTACAGGGAAAGCTCTACCGCAATTTCTGAAAAATTTGGGAGTTAGTCTAATTTGGGGGCTTGCGATGTTTGAACGAAGAGTTGAGTTATGTTAGGTATTTGAGGAGGACTCTACTCCTTATTCGAGGACGAATGATCCTAAGCAGGGGAGGATGTAAGGCCCCGTAACATTTCTCCAAGCAATTTAAGGTTTTGTGGTGCCGAGGTAGACTAATGTGCCGAGCTAGACTAATGCGGCACAAATCTTTGGGTTGAAGATTGCATTGAGGAGTTGGGGGAAATATTTGGCAGAAGAAGGAAATTATGTGGTTAGTTTTGTGACTGCAGATCCATTATGAGGGCCGCATACCCATCGCAAAGTTGAGCAGAAAAAATTGTTGAATTTTGAAGATCATTGTGCGGTCCATTATGCGACCGCATAATCTTTTCGCGGTCCATACTTCCATCGCAGAGTTAGCATGAAGAATTTCAGAGGGGGATTTTGTGGTCCATTTCGTGGCTGTAGAACTGGTATGCGGACCGCAGACCAGTCCAGATTAGCCCAGTTTTTGGAATCACTTTCGCGGTCCATTTTGCGGGCAGCATATCTGTTCTGCGACCGCAGAGTTAAGTTCGGAGTGTCCATTTTCTATTTTTATAACAAGATCCCATTTTGATTAAAAGCCTTTGGGGCTCATTTTGGAGCATATATCTGATGATTTTAGAGAGTAGTGTGAGTATTTTATAGAGAGAAGGAGAATAACTAGCCATTATAATCTTCCATTCTTGCCACAATCTTCAAGAATCATGGAATCCACTCACTAGACTGTCATCTATCCGGGTAAGTTGTTGTCCTATATTATCAATGCAAGTTTGTTTAGGGTCTAAGTAGATTGTGGAGTTGGATATAGGCCATGCATTTGACATTAGGTTGTAGTATGTGGGATTGTTGAACTATTTGGGGCTGTTTGTTGTTGAAATTGGTTGAGGGAGGAAGGGATTACCATTGTAGAGCTTTGTCGTCAAAGTTTCATAATAGGTGTTTGACAAAATTCATAAGAGAGTTACACCATGAGAATCCTTCTAATTATTATTCGATTTTCGCTATCTTTCTATAGATTGATATTGCTAGAAGTGTTAGGATGTTGTAGTAACCTAAGGAAAGCTCAAGAAAGGTATGTTGGCTAAACTTCTCCCTTAGAATCGAATTCCATGATGTTCCCATAGGTTTCAAGTATGGTTGGCCCAGCTTCCTAACTCCCATGTTCCGAGTTGTTCCTAATAAAATCAAATATCCCAAGTAAGTGTTTCGTTGTAAGCTGCATATACTCAAAACGGGTTCCAATTATTCCTATCCTATTCTGACCTTTTCGAAAATGTGTTCAAGTATGGTTTATGGGTTGAAATGTCATGATTTCAATTAGTGCTTCAAATGAAAGTCCACTATGGTTAACTTGTAAAGAAAACCCAACGTGCTTAAGACTCATATTGCTCATATACATATTTGAGGTCTTGATTCCAAATGCCCTTAATTGTTGGTAACCTATGATGATGTTTGGAAGTGAAAGAAGTGAGAGTGAGATGTAAAACATGGCCATGGTTGCTGTAACTAGTGCATTTGATTTGTATTCGTGTTTCAATCATAAATTACCATGCTCTCCTTTATAAATATTTCCAATGAGATTTGAGTTTTTACATACTCATGAGTTGAAATTATGTATTATCCTTTTTTGGAATAAGTATTTTAAGAATAAATGGTGTGTCATTTGTTTATGATTTTAACTCGTGCTTCAATTGCTAGTAATTATGCTCCATTCTTTGGAAAGGAATCTATTGTGTTTAAAGTCTTCATTACTAATGAATCTAAAATTGTGATTTCTGGAATTATCTATGTGGGTGTTTATGATGATGGTCCTTGAAAGTAATGAAATGAATGTGTGGAATATGAAATGCGGCCAACGTGCCATGAATGAAGAATCATATGTAGGGCCAAGAGAGCCAAGGGAATAATGATGTTGTGAATGTTGAAAGTACTAATAAAGCTATATATACGGTGTGAAAGATTATGAGGTGAATGTATTTGTACTTTTGTTTTCCTTGTGTGCAAAACAAAAATATTTTTGGGAGTATCATTAACGAACCGAGGAAGGGTGGGTCGAAATGGCCCACACCCGAAACTACACATGTCACTGTAGGAGTGGATTGTGATTATTCACTTTATTTGGGATGAGATTGAATTATTGATGAGATGAGATTATTACCCTCAATTGGGATAACATTGATGATAGTTGTAAATTAGAAATGATGAAGTCGATCCACACGGCATATGTGGGAAGGCGGCCTAGCCGATCAGGTGGATATCGGATGCCATGTCTCACGCATGGGGGTTCCTACTCTTGGTAACACCTTTCTTTTGCATCACATGTCAATCCACATTGTTCGTAGAGAGATGGCCTCGCCGATCTGGCGTGGTCGGACTCCGTGCTAAAAACACGGTGGTATATCGGTGCTAATGATATTCCTACCAAAAATAATATTATTTTCGTATTTTCAAAATTATTATGTTTTAACATGGCATTTGGATATCATTGATTGTTACTTGTTGCTTTCATGGTTTCCCTTCTTATATTGGCATTCTATTTCTAAATAGGACACTTAGCTTTACATACTAGTATTATTTCACATGTACTAACGTCCCTTTTGCCGGAGGCGCTGCATTTTCAATGGATGTCGGTGGTTTGTCAGCGGGCTGCCTTGATCCTCGTTAGAAGTTACTCTCTATCCAACAAGTTTTGCTGAGCCCTAATCTATTCTGGGCCTTATGTCACCTGACATTGTATTTTGTGTTTCGAGGTATAGCCGGGGCCTTGTCTCCGACACTTCCATACTACTCTTCTGTTGTACTTAGAGGCTCCGTAGACATGTTGTGGGTGGTGTACAATATTGGGTAATGAACTAGAAATGTTGGTATTTTGGCAAACATATTTTCTCTCATAAATATGAATTTGTGATATTTTGAAAATTGTAAATGAATATCCTTTGAGTAATGGAAAAGAATGTGAAGAACTTGACTCTTCTCATGTCTATCTCTTGTTATTGGTTTTTAGATTGTTCATGGGTAAGGTTGGGTAGAAGGTATCAAGTAGGCTTATTTGACCGGGGTATCTTGGTTGAGCGCCAGTCATGCTCCCCGAGGTCGGGGCGTGACATGTACTACATGCCATAAGTTACTAAAAGTCACCTAACAGCCCAAACAACAACCATTAGCTATACGGAACACAACCGGCATAATAACACGTCGAGCGGCAAGCTCAGTTCATGTCTAATAACACTATATTTTGAACCCTTTACCTCTTATTTATCTTCAGAAAAAATTTGATAATAGCAACACAATATACTCAGATTATTCCATAAACTTTCCAGCCATAAATTGCTGCGAGAACACATCCCAAATAGTCCAACAATCAACAACATTACAAATAAGCCTTTCGATTGATATCTTACAAGTTCTAGCTTCAACGACTTAGCCGTGACATGGATAAGCTTAAATACATGCAGATTAAGAGGTTCCTTAACTTTAAACAGATAGAAAAACTTCAATTTGAGCTTAGTTCACCACGAAATATCCTTCCAAGGCAGCCACAAGAACATGGAAGCGAAACTAGCAATCAATTGGGGTTTCTCGCCACTAGAATCACTTTGGAAGACTTGAAATCACCTAGGGTTGATATTAAAATCTTTAGAGAGTATTTTACAGAACATAAACCAATTTAAACAACTCCCCAAATGCGCTGGAACCACACCAAACTCAACAACCATAAGAAGAACAAGAAACTCACTAGCGCTACGGGATTCCCGATGCTTGATTTGTATTGGTTGCCATTGGTTTGGGTCTTGGATCACGAGAGAACATTGAGATAAAGTTCTTAGGTATCTAGGGTCTGATGAGAGTGAAACATAATGAGGTAAAAAAGGTCTTAGGCGTCACATATATATCAAGATGTCTCAACCATCTAAGTGGGTCCCATAATGAGCTGCTTGTGCAGTCTCGCAAAAGTACAAATATCTCTCTAATCCGATGTCATATCGATGAACGGTTTAATGAGTTGGAAACTAAACTTGTATACCTTCAATTATATATGTGTATCACCCCATAATTGGTATTATATTGTGATAAAATCACTGCTACATTTGACATAACGTTTAGCACATTTATGAATGTAACTTGTGATGACCTTTACCAACTTTTGTTCCACAACTCGCTTGACTTCAAAACTCAACATACTACTATAATAACTCATAACATAACCTCCTTATCATGTTAAGAACCCAAGTCTCACCCCAAAAGTACATGTTATAACATTCTCAACTTGTCGACTTCCGACAAAACTTGTTTTCTTCAATTCGTTTAGCTTCTAAGCCTTCCAACCCTCTTGGTACTTGTTATTCATGATCTTAAATATTTGTTACCTCCAAGATAACACGATTAACTTAATTTATATACTTCCAAATATAATCTCATTTATGAGCTTACATCAATTGACTTACGATATACTCTCACGTATGAAAATATGGGGTGTAACATCATTCCCCACTTTGGAACATTTGTCCTCGATTGTTGACTAGCGCGCTCATCAGTGTCATTACCTATTTCTCTTACAAATACTTTAATAATGTCCTTTCCATCAAGGCAAATGTTCGGTGAATTAATCCAAACGCTAGGGCATTCCCCTCTATAGGACTCTTTCTCACACCACGATTTGTGGTCGCAATCTTTCCAATCTCGTAACTATTTCTACCCTATGTCAAGCAGCCTGTACGACTTTGTCCTTGTATGCGCGCCTATGCGACTCTCCTCTCCTTTTCCCCCAACTTTTAGCCAATCTCTAGGCCTCACTTTGTGAACTTATACAAAACTATGACAAGGTGTCCCTTTGGGCATCTATAAGTGTATTGAAGTTCTTCGCTCGGTACTTTATCGAACTTTCAACTATTGCTATATCTTGTTTCATAGACTTGGTTATCTATGCTTATAGCTTAAATATATCTAGGTAGGTCATACTATCCCATAACACTTACTTTGGTTTATTATTACCAAGATCTGCTACACAATGCCAGGTTACTCTCTCGCTGCTTATCATGTATGTATAAATCTAAGTCCTTTAATGCTTCCTCATTACTATTTATCTTATGAATGACAGCCTAATATCATCTCATACTTTGTAACATTTATCCATTTATTGCTGATTCACCTAAATGTTGACCTATAATTTACCACTGATAAATTGAAACCTTGTACATAATAAATTGTCACTAGGGGTCATGTCTCATCGGGGAACATATAAAGTGATTTACCTGATCCACCTAGGGATGATAATATACTTCAATAACCATATTTCATAGCATCCCAAAGTGATTCATCTTAAGTGGTATACTAATCCCATGTAATTCATGAAATCCCTTTTCTTTAAATAATTACTCAATCAAAGGCCTAAACATCATCCTCTTATCATTTATCACAATAACACCCTTAGATTACGACCATGGCAGCATTCCATCTCTTCTAAATGCTCCTAGTTTTAAACTCATTTGAGTTCATTCACGATATACTGAGCTTTCTATAACTTACGAAAAACATCAACTTTCTTGTTTTGATGGGCTTAATTATAAGGCCTTACCTATTCTTTTTACCTTCTCACTCACCTTTTCTTATCTTTACTCATATCTCCTAAAACCCTGTCGCTATACCATACATTAGCTTGTGACCTACACATATCTCTTTATATTACTCGCAATCTTCCTTTAAATTGCTAGCACTATAGATTTCCTTTCGTGGCTTCTCAGTTTTCTTTAAATGTAAGCAATTACTTTTCTTAGTCGTTCTGCCATTTTTTGCATGAATACTTGGATTATCTTAGTGCCCACACATATTGGAATTCCATGCAACCCATATGATCTCGAATATCACTTTTGATTTTACTTCCCATTCATTAGTCACGCTAGGTGCCACTTTCTTATAGAGTGCATATGATGTTGTAGTGAGACTGTTATTACAAGACCATTATTTCTTTAGGTCACTGTGCTTAGGTTGAAGCCATTTTTCTTTATTTCCTCAAATAGTCTTTCTCTGTAGTACTTTGGGGAGACCCTCTGACTCTTGTAAAGCTATGAGTTTATTACATCGTATACCCGACGGAATTTTTGATGTTCTTACTCGCCTATAAATATCCTTAGTTACATACCTCTGTGCCCGTGTGCATGTAAGGTTACTTCTGAACTCAAATTTTGATTGTCTCCTTAGTCGAACTCTCTCTTATTTTCGTCTAACTTAAACGGTACCTTTAACTACCCCAACTTCTATATGAAAATATTTCAAGGATTGCGATCTCGTATATGTGAGACTGAATTCCCTATGCTGGGGTTCACTATGTTTATCTTGCATGATCTGTTGATTTATCTGTGACCTCTTGTCTATCCATAACTAGGCTCCTCCAATCAACTACAGACTACTCGTTAGTCCATTCTCATATCTATATTCTGCATAACCCCTCTTGGGTTATGTTTTTTCTTTTCTCTTAACATACCTCTCGCACTGGCTCCTTATGTATCAAGTGTACATTCGCACTTATTTACCAATTTACATCCTTGCCGGGAACCTTTACTATGTCTTATCGGTGTCATGCTTGCATATCATTCAAGAGTAGTGACATATCTATATGATCTGAGTAAATGCATTCTCATACCTTTTGTCTTTATACTGCATTCTTCCTTTACCATTCTATATTTACCTGAACCACTTAACTCCAACTTATTACCAGATCACACCATCTTCCTCCCTTTAGGGGAGTACTAACATTTAATGCTATGAAGATTTACGTATGAATGCCTTACCTCTTCATCTTTAGCGTCTTTTCACATCTTCACCGACTCTTACTCGCCTTGCGGTAACCCTTATGTACCAATGATAACTGAATTTCTTATGCACGAGAGTGACACCTAGTGTGACTGGCGCACTTAGTCCCTTAAGCTTAACTCTTCTAACATTTCTTGTTATAGGGAAGCGTCTTCCTGAATGAACTTTAAAGGTTATTCATCTGTTGTCCATTCTATTATTATCAGAACACAATCTATAAAATTCTCACGATGCCGACTATTTTCAAATCCTTTGATCCCTAATTCATGTTTGATTTTTATCTTGTTTACTATCCTATACTAATTTCTATTACTCCGGGGGGGGAGTGGGGGGGGGGGTCTAACCTTTCATTGTGCTAATCGTGTTAGAATCACCATCTCATTTCTCGAAATGAGGATATGACTTTATGGCTTATAATCTTTATTGTCTCAAGACATGTCACCTCCCATTTTTTCCTTCTTTTGACTATAAACTCTGTCAATCTTTCATATTTTGATTTACTGTTATCGCCCATTTATCACATCTTACTCGTAATGCTTCATTTGCTCTCTTCTTATTCTCCTACTAATATTTTTGTCTATCACTTTATTATGAAAACCTCAACAAAATATTTTTTCTCTTTTAACTCCCCTTGCTCCATCCACTGGCTCTTCGGGTCACCTAACATTCTCTCTTTACTAGGGATGGGAGCCATACGAAGGTAAATATTTATCCCTTCTTTGATTCCGATGCCTATCTTCTAAATTTTCTGTAAATTCTAGTATTCATATCTAAGTGTATTATTTTAGAGTGCACCATCTGGGTGTCTCATAAGGAGAACTATTACCACTTTTGCAATATCGTTTCGAAATATTAGTTTACACTAAGAATCCATCAACCATTTTAGGTTACTTGATGGTAGGCTATAATTACTTGTTTTAGTCACTTATTGCACTTTAATTCACTGCATTGTATTTGTGTTTGAGATTTAATTGGTAGTATTTTGTACTTATTGTGTGTTTTATGCCTTGTAGGAGTGATTCCGAGCTATGTAGATGTTGTGGAGCTAATTCGAGCTATATAGAGCTTTGAAGTCTGAGTAAAAGTCCAGGGGATTAAGCTGTGATCGTGTTCGGGGGTCGAGGACCAAGTCTGGACATCAAAAATCAAAGTTTGAACCGTACTTTGGTAAACTCCCACAATCGCGGTGCGTGGTGCGCCGCAGCTCTACAAAACTGAATGCCTGACAGATGTTGAGCTCTCTGGATTTTCCCACTAATGCCCCACATGGCGCGTCGCCCCATGCGGTGCGCCTGTGTAATTGTTACAGAGCCAATGTCCCATTTTGGCTAGGAGGAGGTGGTTTCGTCTGGGCCCGACCCTACTTGCTATAAATACATGGAAAAATGTTAGTTTCTTGACTTTTGACATACTTTTGACCTAAAGAAGCCAAGGAGGAATTGTACAAGCAAAAGCACGAGGATTTAATTATTCCTTTCTCACTCAAGACCTGAGTTTTGGATTGAATTTATATTTTTCTATACCTTTTTTATATTTGTGATGAATTTCTCCATATCTATGGATTAGTTCCCTTTAGGGTTTTATGAATTTGGTGTATTGATGATTGTGTGTGGATTTTAACTCTAGTTTTATGTATTGAAGCGTTTTTGGATGATTTAATTATTGCATCTATATTCACTAGTTCATGTAATCGAGAGAGGCATGACTTGTGATATCTTTGCATTATATTGTTGGTTGAGTTCATATATTCTTCTTAATAATCGAAAGAGGCTTGTTGAATCATTGATTAGACCTAGTTAGGAGAATAATCAAAAGTGGTTTTTCTAAAGACCAATCCACTACACATTCTTGCATATCTTCATGTGCTTAAATTGGTTCATCTTGTGAGATTAAGACTTAATCGAGAGAGGATTTTTTGCTGACTGTTTAACGAATAATTCTGTGAATTCGAAAGACTTACTTGAACATTAGAAGTGAATTATCTAGAGTTAGATCCCGAACAATTATCTTGCACCTATCATATCAAAAACCTATCTTCTCCCATTGATAACCTTCTTTGCTTATTCCTTGTTTCGATTGTCATTAGTCAATAGCTTTATATTCTTAGTTAACTTTAGTTAGAAATAAAAAAAATCTCAATTGTTAATCATCTTAGATAGCAATCAAGCTAGAAACTACGAGAATACTGTTTAAATGCAATCCGCATGGATACAATATTATACTATAATGTATTTGATTAGCGAGCATAATATAAGTATGTGTTTCGAGCTCGTCAAATTTGGGCGCCGTTGTGGGCGATTGGCAATCAATAGTATTTTAAATAGTTTGTAGTGCTAATACAAGAATTTTTATTATTATTGTATTTTATTTTCTTCCTTTTTACGGTTGGTGTTCGTTGACTGTGCGCAGGTTATAGGTTTAGATTGGTGCATGACTCGAGCTTCTGCGAAAGAAGTGCTACCATACGAGCCCGAGATAGAAAAATAACTAATACAACAAAGGAAGGAAAGAAATTTCACCGAGACGTTAGAAAAGATTGGGCAAACCTCAACCAAAGAAACTATGACTGGAAACTGTCACGCCCTGACCTTGGGGAGCGCGACTGGCGCTCAACCAGGATACCCCGGTCAAGCAAGCCTTTACAATGCCTTCTACCCAACTCGCCCATGAATAAAGAGAAGATACATTTATATCATTAATTAAACATTAAGAGGTCATGTGAATAACACCAGTTCTTTTCCATTAGTTACGTCATTAACAAGTCCCCAAAACAGTATACTATACATCCGTAGTTAAAGTGGGACAGATGATACAATTACAACAAGTTTAGTTCAACCTTCACAAAATAAGATACAACCCACACTATGTCTACATACCTCTAACATAAGAAAAAGAGTGCTACGATAATGCCGGCAACAAGGCCTCGGCTATACCTCAAAACACTATGTACAAAGAATAAGAGATACAAGACCCCGAAATGAAGTGGGGCTCACCAAGTTAGCTGAAGAGAGGGTGTGCTGCTATCACTGATCAATACCACCTGGTATGGAACCACTTGCATCCATTAAAGATGCAGTGCCCTCGATAAAAGGAACGTTAGTACATATGGAATAGTACTAGTATGTAAAGCTAAACACCGTCTCAATAGAACGAGTAACAGTAAAAGGAGAATAAAATATGAAATCAATAAGAGACTCAAACAGTATCCAGGTGTCAAGTTAGGGGAAAGGTAAATTTCAAGTAAGTTTCAGTAATTTAAGTTGGGAGATCTTTAGCACTAATACACCACCGTGTTTTAGCACAGAGTCCAATCTCAGCCTGACCGGCTAAGCTGTCTCATCTCGAGACATACACTCACAATACCACCATGTGTGCGGCATGGCGTCCTATCACAACCCGATCGGCTAAGCTGTCTCACCATAATGTTGTGTAGGTCGACATCACATCACATCTCTCTAGGAATAATCACACCCCATTTAAGGGGAAACACCTCAACACACCAATCTCATCCCATATAAGGGGAAACAATCTCATCACATTAACACGGGGATTTACCCCTCAATCACTCCTATAGCGGCACGTGTAGTTTCGGGGTTAGGTGGTTTCGACCTACCCTTATTCGGTGGCTAATTGACACTCCCAAGGTATTTATTATTAAAAGGATTTACCACTCCTTTCGTAATCTTTTTCATATCATTCATTTCATTGGCACCAATAGCCATGATGCAATATCATTCTTGGCACGTTGGCCACACATCATATTTCATATTCTCTTCTTTCACTTTCAAATATCATCATGGATAATCAACAACAAGGCCTTTCAAATTAAGTCTTTAAACACATATTTGAGCAATTTAGGGTCTTAGGCACATGTGATTTCTTACACAATTGACATGATAGCTTTCATTTGAATCACGTTTTTAAATCATAACGTAATAACACACAGCCCATACTTAAACCACATTCTCAATAGTGACTCAACATAACAAGAATCTTTGGAATACATATTGAACGCATATTTATTTTGACACACGGCTTATTTGTAATAATTAGTTTATAATGAGTATCACGGGACTTATAAGGATATTGTGGGGTTCAATTCTAAGAAAATAGTTTAGTAAACATACCTCGCTTTGAGCTTTCCTTAATTCACTACACAGTTTCAGAATTCTAGCAACTTTGATCTATTTAGAGACACAACAACATTGAACAAGAATTAGGAAGGAGTTTATAATTCTTGCTCATTTGAGCATTTTATCAAACAATAGGTGGCCATTATGATCTCGAGGTCCTCCTATGGTGGATTTCTCTATTTCACTACCAAAATCTACCCAATTTAGCTCAACAATCTCCCCACAACCCTAGATAGTACATGCATGCAAAATGAACAACTCCCACACCCAATAATATCTTGGCTTATTACCTATTTGCAGTTAAAATCACTAAATTGAGGGCTAGGAGTAGAATCTTACCTCTAGGATGAAGACGTAGTGAATTGTCTTGTGTATTCTTCAACTTTGAGCAAGATTTAGTCATCAATAAGCTTAGGAACTTCCCCCCTCACTCTATGGTAATCCCTCTCTCTAGAAATATCAAATTTTTGCTTCAAAAGTGGCCCTTTACTTCAATATATCGAAATAGGGTCGGGTTAAAAATAAGAAAACAAGAAGCCCCGATGCAGATCTGCGGTCGTATATGCGACCGCATAATGCTTCTGCGGTCCGCAAAATGGAACGCATATTGGCCCTCCGGAACTGGGCACTTCTGCCTCACTCTACAACCAGTCTGCGGCCGCATAATGCACCGCAGAACTTCCCTCTGGAAATTTTTGTGCTGGGTCTGCGATGGGTTATGCGACCTACAAAATTATTATGCAGCCACATAATGGACTGCAAAAGTATTATGCAGCCGCATAATGGATCTTCTTCAGTCTGTGGTAGATATGCAGTCCGTAGATCAGTTCTGCAACCGCAGAATGGACTGCAGAAATGCCTTGCACTTCCAAAAATATTCCTCAACTCCACAATGCACTGATCAACCTAGAAGAATCCCTACAATCGTCAATATATTAACCTACTTCGGCACCACAAAACACCGGGTTTTAGGTAAACTTTTGACGGGGCCTTACAGAAATGGTGATGATAATATAGATTTCACTGCAAGAGAGGCAGTCCAACAACGAGAAAACGCTGCACAGGATGTTGATAAAGCAGCTATTAGAAAGGCACGTATTATCTATGAAGAAGAGAGGGATCGGAGAATTGCTCAAAATCAACACTTGGTTGTAGACAAGTTCAAGAATATAGATCCCATTCCTAGGAGATCATTTGGTGATTATGCCAGACCGGTCTACAACCAGGGATTATCAAGTGTTAGACCACCTCCAATTGCAGCTAACAATTTTGAGTTGAAGCAAAGGTTGCTTCAAACCCTTCGGAATTGCTTTGTCTTTAGAGGGAAGATAAACGAAGATCCAAATACGCATCTAATGAACTTCGAGGATATTATAAATACCTTTCAAATAAATGGTGTGTCACAAGATGCAGTGTACTTAAGGGTATTCCACTTCACACTCAAAGATGATGCAAACCAGTGTCTTCGAAGCTTGCCCACGGGATCGATTAGAACATGGGAGGAGATGACAAGAAAATTCCTTGATAAATATTTCTCCTTAGCTAAAACGGGCAAATTTAGAAGAAAACTCCATAACTTCTGCCAATAAGAGACTAAAATTGTTTTGAAGCATGGGAGAGGCTTAAGGAGATTGTATAAAAGTGTCAACATAGTGGAATTGAACTCTGGATGCAACTCCAGGACTTTTAGGATGGATTGACACCGGCCTCGCGTACAAAATTGAGCAATGTAGTTGGATGCAGCTTGATGCTATGGCTAAGGAAATACGATAGTTGACATTAGCCTCGATACAAAATGATCCTCACGCAGCTTGTGATATATGTGGAATAGGGCACCCTACTCATGAGTGTCAAGCCTCAATTGAGGAAGTGAATGTTGTGGGAAATTATAGTTTTAATGCAATGGGTCAGAGGCACCCCGGTTTTTCATGGAGTTCATATGGAGGTACCGCTAATGCATGGCAACAAAATAACTCTAGATCCCAGGGACAAGGAACTCCAGCATTCCAAAATCAGTAGAGGCAGCAATATCAGCTTCAACAGCCCATTCATTCTGGCATAGAAGATCTCATGATGTCCTTCATTCTAAAACATTGATGAGAGACTTGAAACTCATAGCGCAGCTATACGGGAACATAGAGCAGCTATCAAAGAACTAGGTACTGGTTTTCGAAATTTGGAAAGATAGGTTGGGCAGCTAGCCACTCTATTGTCTGAGAGGATTCCGAGAACTCTCCCCGCTGATATTGAGAGAAATCCCAAAGAAACAATGAATATTGCAACCTTGAGAAGTGGGAAAGTGTTGAAACATCCCACCTCGATCCAAAATGATGTAAAAGTTGAAAAAGAAAGTGGGGAGCAGCTGAAGAATGATGTTGATAAAAAGAAGAAGGTCCAAATAAAAGCTGAAAAAAAGAGGAAGAGAGAAACTTCGAGTAGGGAAGAACATGATGAGAGTAAGCATATGCCTGCTCTACCTTTCCATCAAAAGCTATATAAAGAAAAGTTGGACAAGCAGTTTGAGAGATTTTTGGATGTGCTGAAACAGGTTTATGTAAACTTACCATTCACAGAAGTGCTCTCACAGATGCCTGCTTATGCCAAGTTCTTGAAGGAAATCCTGACAAAGAAGAGGAATATAGATGAGACTTCCGTGGTCAAGTGCACAGAGCATTGCAGTGCGATATTGCAAAATAAACTCCCACAAAAGTGTGGAGACCCAGGGAGTTTTACTATACCTTGATCTTTAGGAACTATTAATTTTGATAAGTCTTTATGTGATTCTAGTGCCTCAATTAATTTAATGCCTCTATCCATTTACAGAAAACTGGAGAAAGATATTGGAGAGATAAGGTGGGCACCAATATCGTTGCATCTGGCAGACCAAACGACTTTAATACTCGGGGAGATAGTGGAAGATGTGGTAGTTTGAATGGATAAATTCGTATTTCCTGTGGATTTTATGGTGGTGAATATGGAGGAAAACAAGTAGGTCCACCTCATCTTAGGAAGACCATTCTTAGCGACGGAAAGAGCTATATTAGATATACACGAGAGAAAACTCATGCTTAGAGTGGATGAGGAAACTGTGACTTTTAAGATGGATGTAGAAAATGGGGCACAGAAGGACAAGTCAGCTGCGAGTGTTGAGTGGAAAGTGAGGGGCACGAAAGAGAAAGCTGCAGTGAGCGAGAATGATAAGTGTGGGCTGTACCCCAAAAAGGCTGAGAAGAAGTTGTCTGCATGGATGTGTGCATTAGTTCCGGCATGAGGAATGGAGCCCGATTTTTACTCAAACCCCAACTAGATATTCAAGGAAGTTTCATCTACTTTATGCTTTTTAGTTGTGTGTCAAAGGGACATGCCACAACTTAAAGTGTGGGGTGGGGGATATGATGTATGTATGTATATTAGTTCTTTGTTTGTTAGTTGTAATAGTTAGAAAAAAACATAAAACTTTTAAAATTTTCGATTTTCCCCGACGATGGATATCATCGATAGGTTTCTTGAGGGATTAAAGTCGAAAGAAAAAAGACAAAAAGATTTTCGTTTGTAGGTAGTGTAATAATTCCCTATTGGTTTTTCTTTGTGCCGCGATTCTTTTCCATGGGTTTTGTTTGAACCAAGCGTAGATAGTTTTTTTAGAAAGTAGGATACGTTGTGCTATGTTTTGAATTGAAGGCAATACCTCTTAACATTATTATGCCTTGAGAATAGTAAGTGCTTTAGTTGTGACGCTTAGGCTCAGTTTTTGACTCTTGTATAAGTACCTTAAAGTGTATGATCTTAACTTTACTTAACTGCTTTGACTAGAGTATCTTGATAGTCCAATCCTGAGTGAGTTATATGCCATGTATGTAGAAGGTGTTGTGTATTCTGTGCATTGTAGTTGATGTCTAGAACGTGCCCATGTGTTTGCGAAGAAAAATAGTTGTTTTATTCAGTCTAGGAAGTGATATAGGCATTTCTTTGTTGAGCCAAATATATGCTTTTACCCACCTAATTGTTATGTATCGTAGTTAACCCCACTGAGCCTGTAATCCTATTTCTTTGACAACCACATTGCAAGCCCTACCCAATTGTTTGAATTGACCATCTATTTGAACCTTGTACCTCTTGTGAGTACTTGAATTTATTATGAACTTTGTAAAAGTTGAAGTGTGGGGTGGTTGGTTTGGCTTTTGAGCGGAACTATTGAAATAAGGAGACGGGTGCAATGTTTTGAAAAATTAAGAGCCACTTGAATTAAAAAAGAAAGAAAAAAAAGTGTATGATTTTGAAAAATATTCCTTGATAGTGGACTCTTCATGTAATTGTTCTTAAAGAAGTAGGGAGTTAATGTATATTTATGTGAAGGTGGAGTTATAGTTTGACATAAGTATGGGGTTTTGAAAGGTTAATTATATGTATTAAAGTGCTTAGGGAGGTGTAGTCACTCTTATAGACAAATGTATCCTACCAATCCTGCAGCCTACATTACAACCAATTAAAGTCCAACTTGATCCTTGACTGTATGAGGTCAATTAGTAGAGTAGTACACTACGGGCAAGCCTATGGTACGTCTTTTGTGGCATATGAATGTTACTTCTGAGAGTGAGTAAATTCTTTCTATCATGAGTTCCTAATTGTTCTTAGATTTTATTGTGCGTGGAACTTCTCTCTATTGTTGTGTTAGGGCACTTGATTCATGAAGGAAAGGTAATGTCGTTGACCTCTGTGTTAGAGTAAGTGAGCGGGTTGTGAAAAATGTATGGTGCTTTTGAGTCAAATCTTGAGGTGAGGATGTTACGGTATTGTGCTTAATCCGTTTAAAATATTCTTGGTATGATGAGTTATGAGAGGTGTTGAAAAAGGTGTCGCGTCCCTCTTTCTCGTGAAATCGGGTTTCGACATTGACAACTCTTTTAAAAGGAAGGGTTACTAAAAGAGAGAGTCGCCACCTAATGGATTAAGGTGCATTAGGGCACCTATTTGCAAATGACTCGGGTTTACTAGTTTGCGTCACCAAAGATCGGGTGAGGGCTCAAATTACCTCGAGGAGAAGTTGTTAGGCACTCCTCGAGGTCCACAACGGTGGGTCCCGGCCGCACTCAAATCATGTGAATTAGTCTAAGAGAAAAGAAACAATTTGACAAATGAAATAAACGATTTATTTTAAAACAGAAATGGGGGGTCCTAAGTTTTTTAGGCTAAAGGATCAACCCATGCAACATAAATAATACTTCGCAACTCATTCAAGACGGGATGTTACTCATATTATTTAGCGGGCACATCTATCATCTCCTGCTACCCAATTACTATCTTTAAGTTATTTACCTAAAGCGCTCTAATCAATTCTAAGTCGCACCCTATGCGTGCACTACACGTCCCATGCCTATGGTCCAGGAGGCATTTGGACCTCTATTTCTGGGTAGTTCTAGACTTTAACTTAGGTTTCTCAAAAAGAGAAAACTAGGCAACATACAAAACAGTTAGGACTTTCAATAAGACACTTGGAAGCATGACTTCTAACATATAACATCCAACATCACAGCATTAACCTTATAGGCAGGATTTCTACCCCCACTTTATAGAAAGTATAAAATAAGAACCTTTTCCCATTTCACTAATACCCCAGAATTGTTATTACAAATAACTACTAGAGACCAAAATTTGATGAATGAATTACAAAGTAAGTAAATCTATAGGGAGCCTACAGCAGGCCCAAATAAACCTGAACAGGCCAGGCCTTCAACTCACAGTAGTTCCAGAAGCCCATGTTCATAGATACATAATAACCAGTAGTGAATGATTCACCCATATTTCAAGGATAAGCATACAGAACCCAAATTCTAGTGTGTCAGCGTTCCCAAGGGCTTCAGGAACCCAGGGCAGTGCTCACACTAGAGAGATTGATCAGAAATAGTTCAAAGAAAGACTAGGGACCAGATCCTAGTGTGTCAGAGTTCACAAGGGTCTCACATGAACCCTGAGCAGTGCTCACACTAGGGAGGTCAGAGGACAAAACCTAAATAGCTTTGGCTTTCAGCCAGCTAGGAGTTGGAATTCAGAAAGATCAGGGGAGTAGAATGAATTAGGGAATCCACTTTAGGACAGAGTCACATATTGAGCATATACAAACATGTCCATAGAAAAGAATAGCATTTAGGACCAAACAGAAGTAGAGGATTCAATAACTCACCGGTTAAGATGAAACAGGGAAGAAAAGAATCCAACAATGTAGCAAATATCACCAAATAGAAGCAGAACTTGGAGATTTCTGGCCTTGGCTTTTAGCAGGCCAGGAATCAAAGCACAGAGTAAAATTACTCAAGAGAATAAGAGTATACATCTTTTGTTTATAGTAGTGAAAGGATCTTTCGAACTTAGAACCTCTTCCTCCTACAAAGGGCAGTGGGGAGGGGTTTAAATAGTGCAGAAATTAGAACATAAACATGGAAAATAGTTTATTAAAACACCAAAAGGCAAGTACTCAAATCAGTAAAGTTTAAACCTAAATGTTAGGTACAAATACACAAAATCGGCAGAAAAATAAGGCAAAGAATTACACAATGCATATAATGAACATATACAGGAAATTGTTCAAAAGAAGTACAGAATCGAACCAGATTTGGTTCAAGTAAAAAGGATCTGAAACACTAATTGTAGGTAAACCACAAAATCAGCAAACAATAAGGCAAAGAATCACATATTAGCATAACATTAACATAGACAAGAGATTATTCAAAAGGAAACACGGGATCGAACCAGATTTGGTTCGATTAAAGAAGATCTAAAACCCTAATTTAGGTAAGTAAAAGAAAATGACAAAAATAGGCAGATTCAAAATAGGGTGAATAATGACGAAATAATGCTAAAAAGCAAAGCTTGAACCATTTTTGGTTCGAATCAAAAGAGAATCTGAAACCCTAACCTTAGGGAATAAGCAAGATACGAGCGAATAGGGCTCAGACGGTACAAAATAACGTGTTTGGACTTAAGGTCGTCCAGATTCAAGAGGTAAAAAATCGATTAGGACAGAATCAAAGTGTGGTACTTGCCATGTTTAGGCAAGTACTTAAGTTACTCCATAACATAGCACCAAATAAGGGAAAAACATCGAAATGGCAAGTGAATGGGGAAAGAATCGCATTAGGAACAGGATTGGGGGGGGATGTTAGTGAGGCGGCGGATTAGGGTTCATCAGAGGAGAGAAATAGAGGCGGCAGATTTTAGAAAATGGTGTTTAGGGTTTAGGGGGTGGAGATATAAGGAAAGGGAGGGATTGTCTGTGAGCCGTTGATCATTTATGATCAACGACTGGGATCTAGGCAGGGGTTCGGTCGGTTTATTAAGTGTGCAAGGGTATTGGGCTTAGCTATTGGGTGAATTGGGTTGGTTTGGGTAGTATTAGGTCCGAAATCAATTAACATTTGGGGCCAGATTTTAAATATCCAAATTTAACCAATAAAATAATTTGTAAAAGTAATAGATAAATAATAAAAATATTATTTGTGCATAAAATGATTGAAAACAAATATTTAATATTATAAAAATATAAAAACGTTTGTTTTGCATAAATAAAGTAATTATAAATACATATATGCTATTATTGCAAATATGTGCAATTTTAGCCTTTAAAATGCAAATGTAATTATACAAAATGTACTAAAAATATTTAAAACCTAATATGGGTGTAAATCATGAGTTTAGATGATAAAATCATCATAAAAATTATTTGTAAGGTAATTAATGGATATTTATATAATAACAATGCGGAAATAAATTGATTTAAAGCCTTTAAAAATTATGAACAATTATGAAAATACTTGTATATGCTTTTAAATCAAATAATGATGCATATGCACTATTTTGAAAGTGTATATATAGTATATGTATATATATATATGAAAAATATTAGGAAATAATTGGGTATCAACAGTTGCCCCTCTTTATCTGGGAAGGATAAAAGAGTTGTCATGTAAAGAAATGATGACCAATTTTGACCGAATGGGGTGTTTTGAAAAGTATAGGCTGCACCCTGGTCTCTGGGATTCCTACATATCCCTGGTTATACAGAAATCAGGCCATGTGTAGTTCTGGATCCGACGGTGGAATAAACTGATGGAATTGTTGTAAGAACGGACTGAATATTCTTGATATGACAGGTTGAGAATGGTTACGGATATTTGAGTGGGTATCAAGTGAAAATAAGTAACGAACGGTGGTCGGTTGCATTTGAAATAATTGAAGGATATGAACGTTGAATGGAAACTGTAGCGAAGATTGCTCCCGTTATGAGAACGTCTACTTCCCGGATTACCTGCAAACTCATAATACAATACATTCGTACAGATTATCGCATAAATTTAAACATGATACAAATTCCCTTTGGACCATGGAGATCGTCCTTGGACGGTGAGGATGACGTCCTTAGACCATGATGTCCCGGGCCAGGAATTGTGCGGTAAAGGATTTGCAGGCTATGAAATGATGTTCTCGGGCTAAGAAGATGGTGCCTCTGAACCATGATGCCTTTGAATAATGATGTGCATGATTAAGAGATCCTCAGGCCATGGCATGGTGTCTCCCGACTTTGAGGACGATGACTTCGGGCTATGACGCTTTCGGACAAATTGGCTATGTATCAGCCCATGAGATGCAGAGATATGATGCTTTAGATAAAACAAGACAGAGGTTAGTCCTATGTAGAGTCGGGAGCAAAGCTTAGTCCCGAGAGAAGAGGATAATGCAAGGTTTAGAGCAGAGAAACATTTGTGGTTATGCAAGGAGAGACAATGCTTAGTCTCATGCAATGAGAAGGCAATGCTTAGCCTTGTGTAGTTGAGGAGGTAGGGCTTAGCCTCATGCAAGATGGAGACAGTACTTGGTCTCACGCAAGGGGAAGGCAATGCCTAGCCTTATGCAGTTGAGGAGGTAGGGCTTACCCTCATGCAATATTTGAGACAATGCTTAGTCTCATGAAAATGGAAGGCAATGCTTAGCCTTATGCAGTTGAGGAGGCAGGGCTTAGCCTCATGCAGGACGGAGACAATGCTTAGTCTCATGCAAATGGAAGGCAATGCTTAGCTTTATGCAGTTGAGGAGGCTGGGCTTAGCCTCGTGCAGGATGGATACAGTGCTTAGTCTCATGCAAATGGAAGACAATGCTTAGCCTTATGCAGTTGAGGAGGCAGGGCTTAGCCTCATGCAGGATGGAGACAGTGATTAGTCTCATGCAAATGGAAGGCAATACTTAGCCTTATGCAGTTGAGAAGGCAGGGCTTAGCCTCATGCAAGATTTGAAACAAAGCTTAGTATCATACAAATGGAAGGTAATGCTTAGCCTTATGCAGTTGAGGAGGCAGGGCTTAGCCTCATGCAAGATTTGAGACAATCCTTAATCTCATGCAGCGAATAAATAATAAGTGATAGCGGAGTATTTCTTAGCTGTGGATGAGTTCGGTAGCCTTGTTGTTGTAAAGACGGTGATTCTAAGGTGCGTACGTACTAGCGACTATCTCTTGTTCCTGCATCCAAATAAATATCATGAGTTTTGCTGGGGAGGTTGGTTCGTGCCTTTGTCTTCTCTGCTTCGCGTTGGTATCCTGTTCGAGTTACCATGGGTAGCATCTGGCTAAAAATAAAGTTTTCAAAAAATATGCATGCATAGTTATTCAAAACACAGTAATGTGCAATTTAAAAATTGATTAGATGAACCAATAACTGCGACATTGTTAGAGACATTGCGACCTTCTTGCCATAGAATTTTGAGGGTCCTCCTCAAAATTCTGCCCCAGTTAACTAGACGAATCTCTAGTTGTTCTGCATACAGTGTCATTGGCTGAACTTGCTTCGGAATTTTGATGGTCCTCCTCAAAATTCTGCCCCAGTTTCTGATTATAGGGAAAATGGAAATTTTATTGAATTGTGACTCAACCCACAGGGCTGCCTACGTATCCCCTCTTAAACGTGAATCAGGTAAAGCGTAGTTCAGTTAGTAATTTGTGAACCATATAGGGTCCTTGCCAGTTGGGTGAGAATTTTCCTTTGGCTTCATCCTAATGTGGAAAGATTCGTTTCAACACTAGCTGCCCCGGTGCGAACTGTCTAGGTTTGACCCTTTTGTTGAAAGATCTAAACATTCTATTCTGATAAAGTTGACCTTGACACACTGCATTCATATTTCTCCTATCAATGAGAGCTAATTGTTCATAGCGACTTCTTACCCACTTTGCATCACTGAGTTCAGCTTCCTATATAATTCTTAGGGAGGGAATTTCTACCTCGGCGGGAATGACGGCTTCAGTACCGTAGACCAATAGGTAAGGAGTTGCCCAGTTAACATGCAGACTGTGGTCCGGTACCCCAATAAGGCAAATGGTAACCTCTCATGCCAATGCTTGTGGTTGTCTACCATCTTCCTCAATATTTTCTTGATATTCCTGTTTGCGGCCTCCACGGCTCCATTCATTTGAGGCCTGTATGCTGTGGAATTCTTGTGCTTGATTTTGAAGGTCTCTCACATAGCTTTCATTAGGTCACTGTTGAGATTGGCGGCATTGTCGGTGACGGTGGACTTTAGAACCCCAAATCAGCAAACAATACGATCTCTAACAAAATCTGCGACATTTTTCTTGGTTACAGCTTTGTAGGATGCAGCTTCAACCCACTTTGTGAAGTAGTCTATGGCCACTAAAATGAACCTGTGCCTATTTGAAGCGGCGAGCTCGATTGGTCCAATGACGTCCATTCCCCAAGCGGCAAAAGGCCAAGGTGCACTCATTGCATTGGGTTCATTTGGCGGCACTCGTATCATATCTGTGTGTATTTGGCATTGATGACATTTCTGGACATACCTGATGCAGTCTGTTTTCATAGTCATCAAAATATAACCTGCCCTCAGTATCTTCTTGACTAAAATGAAACAATTCATGTGTGGTCCGCAAATTCTAGAGTGTATCTCGTCTAGCAGTTTGGAAGCTTACTTGGCGTCCAACACCGTAATAATCCTAAGTCTGGAGTTCTTTTGTACATAATCCCTCCACTTTGGAAGAAATGGTTGGACAACCTTCGAAGCGTGCGTTGTTTAGTATGATTTGCATGCTCCGGGTACTCTCCTTTTGCCAAGTACTCCTTGATATCATGGAACCATGGATTACTGTCTGCCTCTTCTTCAACATGAGCGCAGTAAGCCGGCTGATTATGAATCTTTACCAGAATGGGGTTGATGTAATTCTTGTCCGGATGCTGTATCATGGAGGACAAAGTGGCCAATGCGTCTGTGAACTCATTCTGGATTCTCGGGACATGTCTAAACTCTATCTTCGTGAACCTCTTCATCATCTCTTGCACATGATATAGATATGGTAATATCTTGGTATTCTTTATAGCCCATTCTCCCTACACCTGATGTACCAGTAGATCTGAATCGCTAATTACCAGTAATTCCTGGATATTCATGTCAACGGCCAAATTGTGCCCCAATATGCAAGCCTCATATTCCGCCATATTATTGGCACACAGAAATCTGAGTTTTGCGGATACCGGATAATGTTGACCTATTTCTGACACCAAAACGGCTCCAATACCCACTCCTTTGAAGTTTGCGGCTCCATCGAAAAATATTCTCCACCCATCGTAGGCTTCGGCGATATCTTCTCCTACGAACGACACTTCTTCATTAGGAAAATATGTTTTCAGTGGTTCGTATTCTCCTCCTACAGAATTTTCCGCAAGATGATCTGCTAATGCATGTCCTTTAATTGCCTTCTAAGTTATATAGATGATGTCAAATTCGCTCAACAATATTTGCCATTTGGCCAGCTTTCCTGTAGGCATAGGCTTATGAAAGATGTACTTCAGAGGATCCATCCTCGATATGAGATATGTGGTATAAGCTCAGAAGTAGTGCCTTAGTTTCTAGGCTATCCATGTCAGAGCACAGCAAGTGCGTTCCAGCAGAGAGTACCGTGCTTCGTAGGGTGTGAACTTATTGCTCAGAAAATATAGGGCCTGCTCTTTTCTCCCTGTCTCGTCATGTTTTCCAAACACACAACCGAAAGCCCCATATAATACGGAAAGGTAGAGTAGCAGTGGTCTACAAGGTTCTGGCGGGACTAGGACTGGTGGTGTGGACAAGTATTCCTTGATTTTNCATTGATGACATTTCTGGACATACCTGATGCAGTCTGTTTTCATAGTCATCAAAATATAACCTGCCCTCAGTATCTTCTTGACTAAAATGAAACAATTCATGTGTGGTCCGCAAATTCTAGAGTGTATCTCGTCTAGCAGTTTGGAAGCTTACTTGGCGTCCAACACCGTAATAATCCTAAGTCTGGAGTTCTTTTGTACATAATCCCTCCACTTTGGAAGAAATGGTTGGACAACCTTCGAAGCGTGCGTTGTTTAGTATGATTTGCATGCTCCGGGTACTCTCCTTTTGCCAAGTACTCCTTGATATCATGGAACCATGGATTACTGTCTGCCTCTTCTTCAACATGAGCGCAGTAAGCCGGCTGATTATGAATCTTTACCAGAATGGGGTTGATGTAATTCTTGTCCGGATGCTGTATCATGGAGGACAAAGTGGCCAATGCGTCTGTGAACTCTTTCTGGATTCTCGGGACATGTCTAAACTCTATCTTCGTGAACCTCTTCATCATCTCTTGCACATGATATAGATATGGTAATATCTTGGTATTCTTTATAGCCCATTCTCCCTACACCTGATGTACCAGTAGATCTGAATCGCTAATTACCAGTAATTCCTGGATATTCATGTCAACGGCCAAATTGTGCCCCAATATGCAAGCCTCATATTCCGCCATATTATTGGCACACAGAAATCTGAGTTTTGCGGATACCGGATAATGTTGACCTATTTCTGACACCAAAACGGCTCCAATACCCACTCCTTTGAAGTTTGCGGCTCCATCGAAAAATATTCTCCACCCATCGTAGGCTTCGGCGATATCTTCTCCTACGAACGACACTTCTTCATTAGGAAAATATGTTTTCAGTGGTTCGTATTCTCCTCCTACAGAATTTTCCGCAAGATGATCTGCTAATGCATGTCCTTTAATTGCCTTCTAAGTTATATAGATGATGTCAAATTCGCTCAACAATATTTGCCATTTGGCCAGCTTTCCTGTAGGCATAGGCTTATGAAAGATGTACTTCAGAGGATCCATCCTCGATATGAGATATGTGGTATAAGCTCAGAAGTAGTGCCTTAGTTTCTAGGCTATCCATGTCAGAGCACAGCAAGTGCGTTCCAGCAGAGAGTACCGTGCTTCGTAGGGTGTGAACTTATTGCTCAGAAAATATAGGGCCTGCTCTTTTCTCCCTGTCTCGTCATGTTTTCCAAACACACAACCGAAAGCCCCATATAATACGGAAAGGTAGAGTAGCAGTGGTCTACAAGGTTCTGGCGGGACTAGGACTGGTGGTGTGGACAAGTATTCCTTGATTTTGTCAAAAGCTTTTTGGAAATCTTCTATCCAACTAGTGGCGGCATCCTTCTTCAGCATTTTGAAAATCGGCTCACATATTACAGTTGATTGTGCTATGAAGTGGTTGACGTAGTTATGACGTCCCAAGAATCTCATCACGTCATTCTTGCTCTTTGGCGGAGGTAAATCCTGGATAGCCTTGACCTTTGACGGGTCTAACTCAATTCCTCGGCGGCTGACAATGAACCCTAACAATTTCCCGGTAGGAACTCCAAAGGCACATTTTGTGGGATTCAATTTCAAATTGTACCTCCAAAGCCGATCAAAAAATTTCCTCAAGTCTGCTATGTGATATGTACGCTTCTTGGATTTGATGATGACGTCATCCACATATACCTCTATCTCCTTGTGTATCATGTCGTGGAAAATAGTTGTCATGGCCCTCATATAAGTGGTCCCATCATTCTTCAGACCGAACGACATCATTTTATAGCAGTACACCCCCCATGGTGTGATAAAAGCTGTCTTTTCGGCATCCTCTTCATCCATCCAGATCTGATGATATCCCGCGAAGAAATCCACAAAGGATTGGAGTTCATGCTTGGCGCAATTGTCGATCAGTATGTATATGTTGGGTAACGGGAAATCATCTTTGGGACTTGCTCTGTTTAAGTCCAGATAATCGATGCATACTCTGACTTTCCCATCTTTCTTCGAAACTGGCACGATGTTAGCCAACCAAGATGGATATTCAACCACTATGAGAACCTTAGCTTCGATCTGTTTGGTGACTTCTGCTTTGATTTTCAAACTCATATCTAGCTTGAACTTTCCGAGCTTCTACTTTGCTGGTAGACACACTGGGTTGGTAGGTAGTTTATGAGCCACTATGGACGTGCTCAAACCGGTCATATCATCATAGGACAATTCAAAGATATCCTCATATTCCTATAGGAAATGAGTGTATTCTTCTTTCTCTGATGGTGATAGGTGAATACTTACACGTGTTTCCTTGACTGTTTCGGAGTCTCCTAGATTAACTGTTTTACTCTCATCCAAATTGGACTTAGGCTTGTTTTCAAAGTTTCCACTTCTCTAAAAATTTCCTCGGGCATTATATCCTCTTCCAGATCCTTTGAGTCATTATTCTTATGTTGCGTTATCTTATTGCATGTCACAGTCGTAAGTTCATCGGGGTAGGTAATAATAATGCTGTAGAAAACAATGTAAAGAATAATAATAAATACTAAAAACGTCAATGCATTTAGATAAATCTTGAAAACGTCAAATAGGTGGGGCTCGATGACCCGAGCAATTATTTCAAAATAAAACATGCTTAAAAAAAAATTCTAAAAATATCTTAAATGGTCCTAAAAATTTCTTTTAAAAATAAATGATGCTAATTGCCAGGCTACGCAGGAAGTCGATGGGCCCTTGATGGTGCAGCAGTCCAGTTCTTGAGAACAGCTTCCTTCTTCAAGGTATGAATAATGAGGCCTTCCTCTTCTTCCTCCTCAACTATCGCACTGCACTCCATGTCTCCATCATCCAGAAATAGATTCCTTATACCGGCTAGAACTTCATCTTCTTCGGACTCCCACATCATGTCAGCTTAGTGAAATGACTAGCTCAAATGTAGCACTGGTTGCTCTAGAGGGTAATAAGGACCACACCATGTGGCGACAAATTCTAATACTCGTGCCAGGTGTATTCATACCCAAGCCCAAAAGTTGTGCCGTGACACTTTAGCTGTATTGGTTTGGTGATCCCCTGGAGATTCTTGCCGAGATCTTTGCCATGCTCATACCCTGTCCATGCCAATATGACTTCTATCTTACTGCTCCACCATTTGTCCTTTTCAATTGCATTGACGCGCTTGATGCGATGGTATGTTTCTCCACCCAACTTCCTTCTATTCTCGATGATAGGAACAGTTTGACTGGTGTAAATGGGATTACTTCCGTCCCCATGGATGATCACTTCCTGCTGGTTGCACTCAAACTTCACGACCTGACGTAGAGTAGAAACTATGGCCCCAACGGCTTGTATTTAAGATCGTCCCACAATAAGTTGTAGGTAGCAGATATGTCCAACACCTGAAACTCAACATCAAACCAGGTTGGGCGTATCTGTACGTTGAGGTTGGTTTCCCCAATTGTGGCCCTTTGAGACCCATCAAATGCTTTCATATTCATACTTCCTGCTCGTATCTCGTGCAGACCTTTACCCAATCTTTTCAGAGTAGTCAATGGACATATGTTAAGACTCGAACCCCCATCTATTAGGACTCTGGAAATGAACTTATCCTCAAATTGCACTGTGATATGCAGTGCCCTGTTGTGACTTAGTCCTTCTGGTGGTAGCTCGTCTTCATGAAAAGTGATCTTGTGGCTTTCCAACACTTGTCCTACCATATTGGCCATCTCTCCACTGGTAATGTTGTTGGGTACACAAGCCTCATTCAACACTTTCATCAATATGTTCCTGTGTGCCTCCGAATTCTGCAATAGTCATAGAATGGATATCTGAGCAGCGGTTTTGTTCAAATGATCAACCATAGAATACTCCCTTGCTTGCACCTTTCTCCAAATATCATCCGGGCCGGTTTCAATGATGGGCTGCTTGGAAGCGGCTTCTTTACTTGTTCCCCCCAAATGCTCGGGCGTGTAAACCCTACCAGTTCTGGTCATACCTTGTGCTGCACCAGTTTCTTCCATTTTCCCCTTTCCTTTCCTTCTTGCTTTTGCAATATAATCCCATGGTATAGCTTTAGACTTATAAGACGGTGTAGGTGCTACCATCACGGTGAAGGGTGTTGTTACTTCAACCTTAAACGGAGTTGGTGCAGCTACCTCAACTTCAATTGGTGCCTGAGTTTTTACCATGATAGGTGTGAGAGTGACTGGAGATGTTTCAGGATTATCCCCTTCTCGGATGAGTCCAATTGACCCCTCTGAGTCCCATTCTTTATCGGTCTCTATCATGTTTACCCCTCCGCCCCTATGATCCAGGAGAGGATTGTGATGGACATTGGGTGCAACCTCCTTTGCATGTATGACTTTGGTGTCAATTAATGCCTGAATCTTATCCTTCAAAGTACGACACTCATCAATAGTATGACCTTTCATGCCTTAGTGATAGGCACATGTCTTATTTGGATTGATCCATTGAGAGGAATTTACCATGGCGACAGCGGGAATGGGAGTGATATAACCGGCAACCTTCAGTCTCTCATACAATTGGTCTACAGGTTTAGCAATTGGGGTATATTGTCTGGGTGGTATGCAATCGAAATTTGGTCTAGGTTTTTGGTAGTTTTGGCGGGATGGTGGTAAGTGGTAGTATGCGGGTTGGGTGTTATAGGTATGGTAAGTGGTGGCAGGTTGTTGGTATCTGGAAGGTGAAGGCTGATATGTGGATGGAGGTGTTTGGTATGTGAGAGGAGACTTCAGACCTTGGGCTACCATTATTGCACCTATGTCTTTCTTCTTGGAGATACCTCCTGATTGCAGGGCCTTATTTGTGGCTTGGAGTGCTTCAAAATTTGTCACCATTCCGCTTTTGATCATTTCTTATATTCTCTCTCCCAACTTGATGATATCAGAAAATTTATGGTTTTCAATAACCATTAATCTTTCGTAGTATTGCGGATCCTGAGCTCTGACGAAGAACTTATTCATCTGTTCTTCTTCCAGCGCTAAGCTTACTTTTGCAGCTTCAGACCTCCACCGAGTAGCATACTCGCGGAACGTTTCTGTTGGCTTCTTTTTGAGATTTTGAATATAGAAAACGTCTGGTGCATTTTCTGTGTTAAACCTGAACCGATCCATGAAATCTGATGCCATGCCTAACCCATTAACCCATTTCTTTGGGTTCTGACCGATGTACCAAGACAGGGCGTCTCCAGTGAGGCTTCTCATGAACAACTTCATGCGGATTCTTTCATCCCTACCAACTCCTACAAGCTTGTCACAATATGTTCTCAAATGCACCTTCGGATCACTTGTTCCATCAAGCATCTCGAACTTGGGAGGTTTTTAACCCTCCGGCAGTTCTACGTCTGGATGAATACACATATTTTCATAGTTCAAACCCTTAATGCCTTTACCCCCTTCGACACCCTGGACTCGTCTTGTGAGCTTCTTAAGTTCCTCTACCATATTCTTGATGAGCAGGTCCTTCTCGTCAGATTCTGGTGTGTATGGGGTTTGTTGAGTGGGGTGAGGTAGAGTTTCTACGTATATGAGGTTACTTTGGGGGATACCGGGGAGTTGGGTGTAGTGATGATCATTGGTTGAGTTCTGCGGATAGGGGGTAGGTTGCAGTGTATTTTGAGGAGTATGGTAGGTAATAGTTTGTGGATACTGAGTCAGAAGATGTTGGTGTTGAGGAGGAATTGGCATTGGTGGAGGGTTAGGATTTTGAGGAGGTGTGGCGTATTGATGAGATGCGGGAGGGTTTTGTGGATGTTTGTTTGGTGTGTTTTGAGGAGGTGCTGAGTTTTGGGCATTCTGTTGGTTAATATCCGGGACGTTTAAGGTGAAGGAGAGGTTTTCCAAGTTGCGGACCTGCTCAAGTTCCCCTTGCAATTCTAATATTTTCTGCTCCAACCGTAGAACCAGATCATTTTGTGCCGGAGTACTCCAACCATCTGAAGTTTCAATATTTTCGGCATGCGCAGCGTTATCTTTCCGGATACCACTCATGTCATCCATCTTAGCCTTTCCCTTACTTTTAGGATCACTTGGAGGAAGAGGAGGTGGAGGGCCTCTGGATCTGGTATGATACGCTGATGATGCCAGTATGCAAGAACCAACCTTAGGGGATGGGAATAATCAAAACAAAGAAAAGCAAAAAGGTAAACAAGTTAGTAGGGGATTTTGGAAGGATATTTGTAGTATTTAAGCATGTATTGCGGAATTATAAATTTACGTCCTAATTTTGGGGACCTCATTGTTCCTAAGGTAGGCCTAGCGACACATAGATTTGGAGAAACTTGATGCCGATAACTGTCTCATTTCATTGATGTAATAAATAGATCAATCCTCTAAACTGATAATAATTAAAAGAGTTGCTAGTGGCATTTGCTTTATTACGATCAATTTCTAAAACAACTCTAGAAAAGAAAATAAACAACAATTCTATTCTATTTGGTCCCGGAGAGACCCTCTCCAAGTTTGGCCTTCTTGGCCCCATCGATCGGATTCCCAGGTCGCGCATGTCCAGCAGCAGATACGCCCTTGTTAGGTATCCTCCTTCGTTGCCCTCTGCATTCTGACAATCCACGATCCTTTTCCTCATCTTCCCTTCAAGTTCCATCAGACCTTGCTCTAAGTACTCCAACCTCTCTGTTGATTTTGTAGCAACTTCCCTCCATTCATTGATTGATTCCATGTCTATCTTGTGTTGTTCCAAATATCTGGCTTCAGACTCAAGGATTCTCTTGCGCAACCTCTTGTATTTTACTTGTACTTCAGCAGCATCGTCTATGACCCTGTTTCCTCGATCGATCCGTGGCTCGACTTCTCCTGCTATGTCATCATCCAACGTTGATAGGTAGAAATACACATGACCGGCGTGGTACCGATCTGGTTCGATGGTATCCTTTTCCATAATAATCTTCAGATGCCACATGTGTTGGGCTTCACACTTGAATGGAATGGCACCACCCTAAAAGTCTGCTTTGTAGTAAACCATCTTAGAAACTCACGGTATGACTTGTTTTCTTCCAGCCTGTCTCATGACCCTGATAGGAGCATAAGGATAGATACCCCTCATCTCGATCAGCACTAAGTGAGGAACATCCTTGGACCTGATGATGAACTCGCTAGTAGAGAACCACTCGAACATCCAATGGACCTTGTCATCAATCAAATTGCTAAAGAAGTGTACCCAATCCATGGCATTTTCTGGTTGTGCAAACCTGTCTGGGATGAAAGTCATTCTTTTTGGATTGTGAAAGGCTATGTGGTCATTCCATGGTCGCCGCGGAAATTCCTGACGGTACTATCCTCTTTGAAGATGCTCCAACAACCATATTTGTAGTAACAAATTGCAACCCTCAAAATGTCTGAATCCCTTCTTACAGCGGTCCAAAGCTCGGTATATCTCTGCCACGATCATTGGGACAATAGTGTAAGTTTGTCTCTCAATCCCTTCCATTAAGGTCTTGGTAACCATAGCCAAATGAGTGTGAATCTTGTCTCCTTGAATTGGAAATACTATCATACCCAGAAAATAGATGATGAACACAAAAACCCAACGATGAGTCCAGCCCAGGGAAGTGATGGCAAACTCATCATGATAGATACGGTAGGATGTGTTGTGCCCATAACGCTCGTAGAGGAAGTCAAAATGTATGTAGGACTTCTTCAGGCAGACTAACTCGTCATTCTTTCTAAGACCCATCAGTTTCAGAAATCCCCTAGAATTACGATTTTCCAGTACCAGCAGACGGCAAACCCTCTCAAGAAGTGGAGTCATCTCTACGTTACAAAAACATAAACATCCCTCTTTTCATCCCAGAACATAGTAGCGCCCATGATCAATACATTGTTTGGCTGAATGTCCAGCAAAGAAGGTAAATTTCCCAGAATTCTTTTCACATGGTTCTTGTCGCTTGGCGAGAGATTTTCCGAACAGTCTAGCAATAGAGGTGAGATACTTCGGACCATGCCGAACCTAGGGACTTCGTGCCTCATTTCTGCAAAATAAATAAAGTTATCCCTTCCCCCTCCGGGTTTGACTACTTACACATTAATGATTAGCATATCGACACGTTTTCTCCAAATAATGCACATATCATGATCGTGCCCGTTGGGATTATGGAAATCCCGATGGACTTTGGACAAGGCTTTCCTTCGAGAGTTATTATGCGGACAACATTCTAACTCATGCTAGGTTTGCACATGATGCATGCACAGTTAAAATCATAGTAGGGTTTTCTATAGAAGTCTAGACCTGTAGCCTCAAGCGGACAACTTGAGAGGGAAAGGTACGGAACCGTCAACTGCACCGTTGATCGACTAGTTTTATCGCAAATAAGCCTTTCCAGATTTAAAAAGGGTAATATAGGAAGAGCGCGGACACTCATCAAGTGCCGCTATGGTATTAATTGCGCACGAGTGGAATATAATGCAGAGCATGTAATTATGCAAAAAAATAAAACAACACCTTGTCAAGTATTTTGCATGATTAAAGCGATAAATGCGGTATTTAATAAATGTAAAGACAAGAAAGAAAGAAAAACAAAAGAAGGAGTTAGTTCGCATAATGGAAAAATTATAATAAAGTGGTAAAAGGGGTAGGGATTGGGAAAGACATAAAGATTGAAGCCAACGAACAAGGTTAAATGAAATGTTGCATGTAAATTCATGTAAAAGGGAAAATAGGGAAGGGGGTGTGCATGTAGCAAATAAACGGTGAATTTGAGCATAAAATAAAGACACGCTTATCGAGGGAGACTAATTCACACATACTATGTTCATTATGGTAAGAGCCTGAGGATATCTCTAGCAGAGTCGCCATGTTGTCGCGCTCCTCTTTCTCGCGAAATCGGGTTTCGACATTGACAACTCTTTTAAAAGGAAGGGTTACTAAAAGAGAGAGTCGCCACCTAACGGATTAAGGTGTGTTAGGTCACCTATTTGCAAATGACTCGGGTGTACTAGTTTGCGTCACCAAAGATCGGGTAAGGGCTCAAATTACCTCGAGGAGAAGGTGTTAGGCACTCCTCGAGGTCCACAAAGATGGGTCCCGACCAAACTCAAATCATGTGAATTAGTCTAAGAGAAAAGAAACAATTGACAAATGAAATAAACGATTTATTTTAAAACAGAAATGGGGGGTCCTAAGTGTTTTAGCCTAAAGGATCACCCCGTGCAACATAAATAATACTTCGTAACTCCTTCAAGATGGGGTGTTACTCATATTATTCAGTGGGCACAGACTATCATCTCCTGCTACCCAATTACTATCTTTAAGTCATTTACCTAAAGCGCTCTAATCAATTCTAAGTCGTACCCTATGTGTGTACTACACGTCCCATACCTATGGTCCAAGAGGCATTTCGACCTCTATTTCAGGGTGGTTCTAGACTTTAACTTAGGTTGCTCAAAAAGAGAAAACTAGGAGACATACAAAATAGTTAGGTCTTTCAAATAGGAACAAGTATGGGCTCAAATTAGCATCCGCATTTAAACAGCAAATGCTCGCAAACTGATCAGCATTAGCAAGTTTTATTAATTACAAAATCCTATAGGCAGGATATCTATGTTATAAAACCAGTTTCTTAGTGCGATTATTAGGACCTACAAAGTTTGCCTACTGATTTTAGCATGATACAATTAAGCCTACCAGCATGGTATCTAGGTGTTTTGTGAGATATTAAATAGTAGCCAGTCACTGAAACAGACCTAAAATTATTTGTTTTAATCCTACAGGCATGTTTTCTAGTGAGGATAGCAGCACAGTAAATGGGCATAAATAATAACTAAACAGATTCAGGCGTGCATTCTATAACTTGATCCAGTTTGAATCCTATAGGCATGATTTCTATAATCTGAATAGTTTTGAATCCTATAGACATGATTACTACAATCTGAATAGTTTTTGAATCATATAGACATAATTTCTATAATCTAAACGAAATAGTATGCAAGTAGGAATTCACACACACATCGGGCCATACCATTTCTATAGGCATGGTTTGTAACAGAACATAATTGAGCCAAACATTGAGCCTATGGATGTGGTTTCTAACACATAATGACTTAACACAATAAGACACTTTGAAGCATGATTTCTAACATATAACATCCAACATCACAGCATTAACACTATAAGCATGATTTCTACCCTCACTTTATAGAAAATATAATATAAGAACCCTTTCCCATTTCACTAATACCCCATAATTGTTATTACAAAATATTATTACAGACCAGAATTTGATGAATGAATTACAAAGTAAGTAAAACTATAGGTATCCTACAGCAGGCCCAAATACACCTGGACAGGCCAGGCCTTCAACTCACAATAGTTCCAGAAGCCCCTGTTCATAGATACACAATAAACAGTAGTGAATGATTCACCCATATTTCAAGGATAAGCATACATAACCCAAATCTCTAGTGTGTCAGAGTTCCCAAGGGCTTCAGGAACCCAGGGAAGTGCTCACACTAGAGAGATTGATCAGAAATAACTTAAAGAAAGACTAGGCACCAGGTCCTAGTGTGTTAGAGTTCATAAGGGTCTCACATGAACCCTGAGCAGTGCTCACACTAGGGAGGTCAGAGGACAGAACCTAAATAGCTTTGGCTTTTAGCCAGCTAGGAGTAGGAATTCAGAATGATCAGGGGAGTAGAATGAATTAGGGAATCCACTTTAGGACAGAGTCACATATTGAGCATATACAAACAAATGGTAGACATGCTTGAACTTAGGCAGACTTAGTCAAGTTTTTAAGAATTAACAAAGTCACATGCTAATAAGGCCAGTTGATAAACATGTTCACAGTGATAACAGAGACTTCAAATCAGGCTAAGTCATAGAAAGAAAACACATTGATTAGCAGTAGGAACTGATTAAGACAATCTAGTAGAGGTATCATAACATAGTGAGAACAAAACTAAACAGGCCGTAACAAGTTCAACAAACAAAGATTATAAATTTGTTAAGGCACACATCTATACATAGCTAAAGTGGTATGAAAGCATGTTTAACTCTAAAAGATAGTCCTGAATAACACAAAATTAGGCAAATTTCATTAATCAGCTTAAACTAAGTTCAAACATGTATCAACTACAAGTAATAGCATTTAGGACCAAACAGAAGCAGAGGATTCAATAACTCACCGGTTAAGATGAAACATGGAAGAAAAGAATCCAACAGTGTAGCAAATATCACCAAACAGAAGTAGAACTTAGAGATTTCTGGCCTTGGCTTTCAGCCAGCCAGGAATCAAAGCACAGAGTAAAATTACTCAAGAAAATAGGAGTATACAGCTTTTATTTATAGTAGTGAAAGGATCTTTCGAACTTAGAACCTCTTCCTCCTTCAAAGGGGAGTGGGGAGGGGTTTAAATAGTGCAGAAATTAGAACATAAACATGGAAAATAGTTTATTAAAACGCCAAAAGGCAAGTACTCAAATCAGTAAAGTTGAAACCCTAAATCATAGGTAACAATACACAAAATCGGCAGAAAAGTAAGGCAATGCATATAATGAACATAGACAGGAAATTGTTCAAAAGAAGCACAGAATCAAACTAGATTTGGTTCAAGTAAAAAGGGTCTGCAACCCTAATTGTGTGTAAAACACAAAATCGGCAGACAATAAGGCAAAGAAGCACATATTAGCATAAAATGAACATAGACAAGATATTATTCAAAAAGAAACACAGGATCGAACCTGATTTGGTTCAATTAAAGAAAATTTGAAACCCTAATTTGGGTAAGTAAATGAAATCGACAAAAGTAGGCAGATTCACACATAATAGGGTGAATAAAGACGAAATAATGCTAAAAATCAAAGCTTGAGCCAGTTTTGGTTCGAAACAAAAGAGAATTTGAAACCCTAACCTCCATACGGCACAAAATAACGCGTTTGGACTTAAGGTCGTCCAGATTCAAGAGGTAAAAATCGATTAGGATAGAATCAAAGTGGGGTACTTGCCATGTTTAGGCAGGTACTTAATTTACTCCATAACATAGCTCCAAATAAGGGAAAAACATGGAAATGGTAAGTGAATGGGGAAAGAATCCTATTAGGAAAGGGATTGGGGGGATTTTAGTTAGGTGGCGGGATTAGGGTTCATCAGAGGAGGGAAATAGAGGTGGCGGGTTTTGGAAAATGGGGTTTAGGGTTTGGGGGTGGAGATGTAAGGTAAGGTAGGGGTTGTCTGTGAGCCGTTGATCATTTGGGATCTAGGCAGGGGTTGGGTCGATTTATTAAGTGGGTAAGGGTATTGGGCTTAGGTATTGGGCTTGGGTGAATTGGGTTGGTTTGGGTAGTATTAGGTCCGAAATCAATTAAAATTGGGGCCAGATTTTAAATACCCAAATTTAACCAATAAAATAATTTGTAAAAATAATAGACAAATAATAAAAATATCATTTGTGCATAAAAATAATCGAAAACAAATATTCAACATTATAAAAATATAAAAAGGTTATTATTGCATAAATAAAGTAATTATAAGTACATATAGGCTATTATTGCAAATATATGCAATTTTGCCCTTTAAAATACAAATGTAATTATAACAAATGTACTAAAAATATGTAAAACCTAATATGGGGGTAAATGATGAGTTTAGATGATAAAATCATCATAAAAAGTATTTGTAAGGTAATTAATGGGTATTTATATAATAAACATGCGGAAATAAATTGATTTAAAGCCTTTAAAAATTATGAAACATTATGCAAATACTTGTATATCCTTGTAAATCAAATGATGGTGCATATGCACTATCTTGAAAGTATATATATATATATATATATATATATATATATATATATATTTGAAACATATGAGGAAAAGATTGGGTATCAACAAAAGGTCGTGTCTACATGAAGTGTAGTTTGATTACTCGAGCACGAGTAATGGTTTAAGTGTGGGGTATTGATGGTCGGCTATAATTACCTATTTTAGTCGCTTATTGCACTCTAATTCACTGTACTTCATTTGTGTTTGAGCTTTAATTGGCAATGTTTTGCACTTATTTTGTGTTTTACGCCTTGTAGGAGTGATTTCAAGCTATGTAAACATTGTAGAGCTAATTCGAGCTACTTGGAACTTTGAAGTCTGAGTAAAATACCAAAGGATTAAGCTGGGATCATGTTCGGGGGTCGAAGACCAAGTCTGGACAAAACATATCAAAGTTTGAACCATACTCTGAGAAAATCCCACTTTCGCGGCGCGCAGTGCGCCGCGGCTGTACAAAACTTGTTGCCTGATAGATGTTGAGCTCTCTGGATTTCTCCACTAACGGCGCGCCTGTGTAATCTTTACAGAGCCAATGTCCCATTTCGGCTAGGAGAAGGTGGTTTCGTCTGGGCCCAACCCTACGTGGTATAAATACATGGAAAATATTATTTTCTAAACTTGTGACATACTTTAGACCTAAGAAAGACAAGGAGGAGTTGGAGGTTCAAAAGCACAACGATTTCATCATTCCTTCCTCACTCAAGACCCGAGTTTGGATTGAATTTATGTTTTCCTATACTTTTATTATATTTGTGATGAATTGCTCCATATCTATGGAGTAGTTCCATTTAGAGTTTGATGGATTTGGTATATTCATGATTGTTTGTGGATTATAACTCTAGTTATATGTATTGAAGCATTTTTGGATGATTTAATTGTTGCATGTATATTCACTAGTTCATGTAATCGAGAGAGGCATAACTTGTGATATCTTTGCATTATATTGTTGGTTTAGTTCATAGATTCATCTAAGTAATCGAAAGAGGCTAGTTGAATCACTGATTAGACCTAGTTAGGAGAATAATCGAAAGAGGTTTTCCTAAAGACCAATCCACTACGCATTCTTGCATATCTTCACGTGCTTAAATTGGTTCATCTTGTGAGGTTAAGACTTGATCGAGAGAGGAGATTTTGCTGAACATTTGAACAAATACTTGAGTGAATTTGAGAGACTCACTCGAACATTATAAGTGAATTATCTAGATTTAGATCCCGAACAATTATCTTGCACCTATCCTATCAAAACCCTATCTTCTCCCATTGATAACCTTCTTTCCTTATTCCTTGTTTCGATTGTCATTAGTCAATAGCTTTATACATATCAACTTCTGCATTGATCTGGTTTCGGGCACTCAACCCATTTCTACCGCACCATACGGTATGGCCCTAGTTGAGTTGAAAGCATTGAAGGAGCAGTTGTAGGATTTTCTTGATAAGGGATTCTTTAGACCTAGTGTCTCACCTTGGGGTGCACTGGTATTGTTTGTGAAGAAGAATTATGGAACAATGAGGATGTGTAGAGATTATCGGCAGTTGAACATGGTCACTATCAAGATCGAGTATCCTTTGCCGAAGATTGATGACTTATTTGATCAGCTTTAGGTTGCCAAAGTGTTTTCCAAGATTGACTTGAGATCTGGCTACCATCAGTTGAAGATTAGGGCATCGGATATCCCTAAGACAACTTTTTAGACTCGGTATGGTCACTATGAGTTCTTAGTAACGTCATTTGGGTTGACTAATGCCCTAGTGGTATGTATGGATTTGATGAATTAGGTGTTCAAGCCCTATCTGGATTATATTGTGATCGTCTTCATTGATAATACTTTTGTTTACTCCCGCAGTCGAGAGGAGCATGAGCAGCATCTACGGATCGTACTTCAGACTCTGAGAGATCATCAGTTATATGCCAAGTTTTTGAAGGGTGAATTCTGGTCAGACTCGGTTGCCTTTTTAGACCATGTTGTATATTTCGATGGCATTAAAGTGGATCCTAAGAAAATTGAGGCAGTTCAAAACTGGCCTAGATCTACTTCAGCTATAGAGATTTGGAGCTTCCTAGGTTTGGCAGGTTATTATCGCCGGTTCGTGGAAGGGTTTTCATCTATCTCATGCCTATTGACCATGTTGACCCAGAAGGGTGCTCTTTTTATATTGTCTGACAAGTGTGAGTTGAGCTTTCAAAAGGTCAAGACTGCTTTGACTACAACCCCAGTGTCGGTGTTGCCAATCGGTTTGAGATCTTACACCGTATATTGTGATGCATCGCGTATTGGTTTTGGCACAATATTGATGTAGGACTGTAGGGTGATTGCTTATGCGTCTCACCAGTTAAATATTTATGAGAAGAATTATCCTGTGCATGATTTAGAGTTTGGCAGCCATTGTTCACGTGCTGAAGATTTGGAGGCACTATCTGTATGGCATTCATTGTGAGGTTTCTATCGACCATCGGAGTCTCCAGCACCTGTTCAAGCAGAAAGACCTTAATTTGTGGCAGTAGAGATGGTTAGATTTGTTGAAAGACTATGATATCACCATATTATATCATACGGGGAAGGCCAATATAGTGGCCGATGCATTGAATAGGAAGGCGGAGAGCATGGATAGATTGGCATATTTACCGGTAGCAGAGAGGCCACTAGCCATGGATGTTCAGGATTTAGCCAACCGCTTTGTGAGATTGGATGTTTCGGATCCCATCCAGGTTCTTGCTTGTGTTGTGGCATAATCTTTGTTGTTGGAGCGTATCAAGGCCCGCCAGTTTGATGATCCTCACTTATTGGTGTTAAAGGACACGGTGCAGTGGGGTGGTGCTAAATAGGTTGTGATCAGTGATGATGGTGTTATGCGGCTTCAGGGCTGGATTTGTGTTCAAAATGTTGATGGGTTGATGGAGGCTCACAGTTCGCCTATTCCATTCACCTAGGTGTCACAAAGATGCATCGTGACTTTAAACAACACTATTGGTGGCGAAGAATGTAGAAAGACATTGTTGCATATGTATCTCAGTGTTTGCATTGTCAACAGGTGAAGTATGAAGATCGGAAACCAGGTGGATTGACTCATAGAATGGAGATACCGGAGTGGAAGATGGAGAGCATCACTATGGATTTTGTGGTAGGCTTGCCACGACTCTTGAGGAAGTATGATGCAGTCTGGGTTATTGTGAACCAGTTGACTAAGTCCACACACTTCATTCTATTGGCGACTTCCTATTCTTCAGAGAGGTTGGCTCAGATTTATATTTAGGAGATTATCCGCCTGCACGACATGCCCGTTTCTACCACTTTTTACCAAGGAACACAATTCACATCGCATTTTTGGGGAGCCGTTCAACGTGAGTTGGGCACCCGAGTTGAGCTGGGCATAGCGTTTCATCCTCAGACGGAGGGACAGTCCGAGCATACTATTTAGGTATTGGAGGACATGTTACGTGCTTGTGTTATGGATTTTGGAGGTTCATGGGACCAGTTCTTACCTCTAGCAGAGTTTGCCTACAACAACAGTTACCAGTCAAGTATTCAGATGGCACCGTATGAGGCCTTATATGGGAGGCAATGTCGTTCGCCGATTGGTTGGTTTGAATCTTGAGAGGCCAGATTGTTAGGCACTGATTTGTTCCATGATGCTATGGAGAAGGTTGAGGTGATTCGGGAGCGACTTCGTATAGCTCAGTTCAGGCAGAAGACTTATGCAGACCGGAAGGTTCGAGATGTAGCTTATATGGTAATGAGAATGTTCTTCCAAGTGTCACCTATGAAGGGCATTATGGGGTTTGGAAAGAAAGACAAGTTGAGGCCGAGGTTTATTGGGCCTTTTGAGATCTTAGAGAGAGTTGGGGAGGTTGCTTATAGGCTTGCATAGCCTCATAGCCTAGCAGGAGTACATCCGGTATTCCATGTTTCCAAGCTTATGAATTACCATGGGGACAACTCACATGTTTTTGACTTTTTGCACGGTGCAACTTGATTAACATTTTGCCTATGAGGAGGAGGCAGTGGCTATTCTAACCCGGCAGGTTTGAAAGTTGAGATCTAAGAGTTTTCCTTCAGTGAAAGTGCAATATGGAGGCCAGTCAATCGAGGCAGCTACGTGGGAGTTCAAGTCTGATATGCGGAGTACATAACCAAACCTTTTTACCAGTCCATGTACTTTTTGATGTCCGTTAAACGTTTAGAGGTGGAAAATATGACGACCCGATAGGTCGTCTTGAGTACTAGCCCTTATTTTAGTGTTCTGATACCTCTATTAACTTCATTTGATATTTCCTGATTTGCGTGCACTATCCATGTTGATTTTTGGAAAGTTTTTACGTAAAAGGTTGAAGAAAATGTGATTTCTAGCTTTAAAAATAACTTGAGTTGACTAAGGTCAACATTTTAGGTAAACGACCCCGGGTCGGTGTTTTGATGATTCTGGTACGTTTGTACTGTGATTTTGGACCTGGGCGTTTACCCAAAATTGAATTCGGAGGTTCCTAGTTTTATTTGACTTATTTTCCCGATAGTTAGTAATTTGAATGTTTGAAAATTTCCTAGGTTGACTTTATGGTTATCCAGTTTAGATTCTTGTTTAGGGACTTGGAATAGGTCCGTTTTGCTATTTGAAACTTGTCTGCAAAATTTGGTACAATTCTGAGTTAGTTTGATAGGAATCAGATACTTGGTTATGTTTCTATCTACACTTGAGTTTCCTTTTGAATTTCATGTGTTTTGATGTCCAATTTGTAGTTCTGGGTGTTATTTTGATGTTTTGATCACTCTAGCGAGTTCGTATGATGTTATTACACTTGTGTGCATGTTTGGTTTGGAGCCCGCGAGGCTCAGATGAGTTTCAAATAGGCTTCAGACTATTTTTGGACTTAGGAATTGCTGGTTTTTGGGCTTCTGGTGTCTTGTGCTTCACGAAGCTTCTCTCAGGATCGCAATGAGGGGGAACTTGGGTAGGGGGATGGTTACTCTTCATGAACGCGAGAGGTTAATCATGAAAGCAAAACATTGGGAAGCTTACCCTTCATGAACGCGACTCACCCCTCGTGAACGCAAACATTTGGGGTGACATAGGGGGAATGGTTGTGGATTTCATCGCGAACGCGGACCTGGGGACACGAACACGAATGCAGACTGGGGAATAAGCCTTCGCGAACGTGATGGTGACCTCGCAAATGCGAAGGCCAATTGGCCAATGCTCATCATGAACGCGTCAGGTGCTTCGCGAATGCGAAGAAAACCTGACGCCAAGATATTTAAAGTGCTGAAAGCCGAGATTTTATCATTTTTCAACATTTTTGAAAGATAGAGCTCAGCCTAGAGAGGAGTTTGAAGAGATTTTCATCCCCACTTCATTGGTTAGTGATTTTTGCTATTTTGTGATGTATTTCGTAATCACTCATTGATTTTAACCTTTGATCTATGAATTTCATGGTAGAAATTAGGGGTTCTCAGTAGAAATTAAGGATGTTGCAAAATGGAGATTTAGACCTAAAATTGAGGTCGGATTTTGAAACAAATCACATAATCGGGCTTGGGGGTGAATGGATAATCGGGTTTTGGTCTGAATCTCGGGTTTTGACCAAGCAAGTATGGGGTTGACTTTTGTGGACTTTTTCAATTTCATTAAAGGTCGAATCTTTTTCACACGTGGGTAGTTTCTAAAGCTTATTTTGAATTATTTGAGCTATATTTGACTAGATTTGATTGGTTTGGAGGCTAATTCTAAAGAAAAATTCATGGTTGAGCATTGATTGGATTGCAAAAAGAGGTAAGTGTCGTGTCTAGCCTTGACTTGAGAATATTAGGACTTATTGGTCTATTTGTCATGTGAATAATGTGGGGAAATGGTGTATATGCAAGGTGACGAGTGCATATGTGCCATCATGGTAATAAATAATGTAGGATCGGGCTATTTACTTCCATGTCTTCATTTATTCCATGTTATCTATTGTTATAAGCTTTAATTGTTATATATTCTTACTTGATATTCACGTTTTACTTGTTAACTATTATTTAATTGTTACGTGTTTTGATTTATTCATTTCACACTCAATATATGCTTACCTGCGACACGTAGGAACTTACCTTAATTGGATATTCTCATTCTCACTTGTTTTACTCGCATTTGTTGTCCTTATATTACTTGATGCACTCTGTTATGTTATTTCGATTACGTAAGCCATTTAGGTATTCTTGTAATGATGAATCGTCATGATTTGGGATGTCGAGGTGTTGGATATCCTCCGTTTGTATTGGTAATTCTTTCATGTTCCGCATGTTTTATTCTCTTTTGTGGTGGTATTTGGTAAATGATGGAGTTGAGTCGTTTATGTTAATAAATTGATATTGGGGGATCGGGTTGCACGTCGCAACTGTATTGAAAGTAATTGATATTAGGGAAACGGGTTGCACGCCATATAAGGAAATTACATGATGTGATATTAGAAATGAGTTTTACGCTGAGAAAGATTGTGTTGAAACTTGTTATCGGGTTGCACGCCGCAACAGATTTGATGTGTTGTAGTCATTTGTGGCTTTAGAGTTTACTCTCGGTATTGTGATATGAGATTTTAGATTAAGTTATTCTGGGGCCCTCTAGTAGTTGACCTTCGGGTCCATTTATATGAGTTTACTTCTTTATTATTATTCTTGTTTTCTGTCATTATTATTTTGTACAGGTTTATTGTGAGTGACTTGTCATAGCCTCATCACTACTTCATCGAGGTTGGGCTTCGCACTTACGTAGTACATGGAATCGGTTGTACTCATGCTACACTTCTTCACTTCTTGTACAGATCCCGGTGTTGGTCCCAACGGCGTGTAGCGGAGACTGCTTGGATTCAACTACTTTCCAAGACTTGAGGTAAAACTGTTGGCGTTCGCAGTCCCTGAAATCCCCTTCTATCATGGTTTACTATTTATCTAGTTTCAAACAGTTGTACTTTATTTCAGACCGTATTTGTAGTATTCTTGTTGGTCATGTACTTGTCACTCCAGATTTCTGGGAGTAGATTTAGTACCGTGTTATGTATATAAATACTTTGGTTCATTTCCAAGTTTATCAGTTGTTAATTATCATTACTTTATTATAAATTGTTAAAATTGGTTAAGTATTTATGTAACGTTGGCTTGCCTAGCAAGTAGATGTTAGGTGCCATCATGGCCCCGATGTTGGGATTCCGGGTCCTGACATGGAAAAACAGGACTTAGCTCATTTTACACATTTCTCAACCCCAAACACTCTAGAGGCAATTTTTAAGAACTTCTTCTTCATAAATTCATTGGTAAGCAACTCTAATTCATTTTCTATCAATTTCCAATTACTTTTCATAAATTTTTAACATTAAATCTAAGAATTTCGTGGTTGTGATTAGGGGTTTTGGGTAGAATTTAGGGATTTTGTAAAGTTGAGATTTAGACCTTATATTGAGATGGTATTTCGAAACAAATCACATAACCGGGCTCGGGGGTGATTTTGTAATCGGGTTTTGTTCAAAATCTCAAGTTTTGCAAAGCGAGCACGGGTTGACTTTTGTTGACTTTTCAATTTAGCTAAAGATTGAACATTTTTCATTCGTGGGTAGTTTCTAAGGATTATTTTGAATTGTTTGATCGATATTTGGCTAGATTCGGTTGGTTTGGAGGCTTGTTCTAAAGAAACATCGGTGATTGAGTATTGATTTGGTTGCGTAATGAGGTATGTGTCCTGCCTAGCTTTGTTGAGGGAATTTTTCTACTAATTGTTATTGTTTGCTACATGCGGGGATGACACATACATGAGGTGACGAGTGTATATGCATGTGCTAGGGTTTCTATGCATGGGAGAGGGAATTATATGCTTCTTTGTTCCTTTGTTGAACTTGATGATCCCTTAACCTATACTTTATTTAATTCGATGACTAATAAACTCTATTAAACGTGCTAGAAATCATGCTAGAATATATATATATATATATATATATATATGACATCTTACAGAGGATTTAATGTGTTATTTTGAGATCCATTACATACCTAACTTGATCGTGGCATCACGAACCTATATCTATGCATGTTATTGTCATGTTACTTGAGCTTCTTTATTCGTAATAATAGATGGTGATTGGGGCCTTCGATCTATGTTTGGCACTATGGCTATTTTTGTGCGGTTGACATGATGTTGGCATGTGGACTATTTCCGTGCTGTTTGAAATGAGATTAGTTTATCGATTATTACCGTGCGAAAATGAAGGAAGTTGGATTTCTGTTATGATTTCTCCTTCGTAAAGTACTTACATACCCTTTTACTTTGGTTTCTATTAATGTTTATTGTTTTGTATGATACCTTCCGTTTGAGTTCCTTTGGTAGTTACCTCTGCATTTTCCCTTTGGACCAGTATTGTTATAGTTTTGTATTTACCTTGTCTGTTATTGTTAGACCTGCACTTTTACTTGATTTACTTCTACTTCATATCCTCTTTGAATTCATGCAGTTACCTTTTATTAGCCCATACCAGTTTCATGCCTCTAGTTGTCACGTGATTTACTTGTTAAATGCCTTAACCTGCTACATGTCTTGACTCACTACATGTTTTCACTTACTACATGTCTTCACTTACTATATGCTTTTACTTACCATACGCTTTCACTTATTAAAGGTCTTTACTTTTTACATGCATCTACTTGCTACATGATTCATATACGGAATGCCTTCATATGATCATTGTTCTTACTTGATAAACATCTTTACTCGTTCCATGTTCTACTCTCATTTGCTTAACTGGATTGGGTGACTTTTAGATCGTTTGTGTGTTGTGCTTTGTGGAAGGCTTGTCATTATATACAGTAGACTAGCTTTTGATATTGGACTGCTCATGTTACCCTGTTTGAGTTGTATTACATAGTTGAATACCGCGTGTTCATTTTCTTAGTGTTATGTTGTGAACTTTTCTCGCATTTGATTGTTGATGCGCTTTCATATGATATTATTTATATTGGGATCAGGTTGTATGCAACAATATCGTTTATTGAAATTGGGATCGTGTTGCACGCCGCAACAGAGTTTATTGACATTGGGATCGGGTTGCATGTCGCAACGGTGTATATCGATGTTAGGATTGGGTTGCATGTCGCAACAGTGTATATTGATGTTAGGATTGGGTTGCACGCCGCAACAGTGTTAATTGAGATTTGGGATCAGGTTGCACGCCGCAACGGTATTTATTATTGATGTTTGGTTATGATCCTTGTGTCTATCTCATGATTATTTTTCCCTTCGTAGAAGGGGTTATGATGTTATGTGTTGTTTGCCATGTCTATTAACTTTCTTCATAGCACTTAAGTTGATACTCCAAATATTATTCGACATATCTCTTGCCTTGTTTTAATGCTTATTATCTGCACAGGTACATATTAAGTAAGTATTTTTAACTTAAACCCTCGTCACTACTTCACCGAGGTTAGTAAAGATACTTACTGAGTACATGTGGTCGGTTGTACCCATGCTACACTTCTACACCTTGCATGTAGATATTGGAACTGTGTAGCTGTGGAAGATGGAGCCTTGCATAGAAGACGTTCCAACGTTCCATATTCAAGCTACCTCTTCTTCATGGTAGTTTAGGACTTAAACTGTATTTATGTAAATTTTAAACGGATGCTGTACTTATTCTTCTTTTTGGTTTCGTAAATCTAGATCATAGTGGTTCATGACATGTACTGCCAGTCCTTTGGAGGTTGTATAAAATTCAATCATTTTATTCCTTGTTATTAATAATCTATCATTTTGAGTTACATTGTTCTATGTTTGGCTTACATAGCATTAGGGTTAGGTGCCATCACGACTAGGTATTTTTGGGTCGTGACAAGTTAGTATAAAAGCACTAGGTTCGTAGGTTCTACGAGTCATGAGCAAATGTCTAGTAGAGTCTTGTGGATCGGTATGATGACGTACATACCTATGTTCGAGAGGCTACAGGGCATTTAGGAAAATGCCCTTCTTTGTTTCCTTATCGTGCGACCTTGTTTTATCTTGAACACTGCGACTTTCATTCTTCCTATTCATCCATATGTGATGCTGAGCACCAAGTATCATTGTGCACCGACGAATTATGATGTTGCGATGGGCTGTGAAGGGTTGTGGATGTTTAATTATCGTTGCAATGTGTTGTCCAGGCTTTGATGTTGATATATTGGTAGATATTCTAGTTGTTCATTTGTAGGATGTAGCAAATTTTTGTATCTTGTCTACGAGCATAGACTCGGGAGTATTAGTCGGTTGTCTAGTTGTTTTGAGCACGGTGGGGTCATGGGGAGTTGTTGATTTGAGTTTAGCCGGTAGGTTATGTCCTGAGTGAATATTTGAGGCCGCGTGTTTCGTATGAGGTTTCTATCTAGTGGAATGCATATATTATCATTTTGGAGCATTTAAGGAAATCTCCAAAATGAGATAACTCGGCAGAGTCTTTGCAGTGATTGATGACTGGTGTTACATAAGTTTATACAATATTTAGTAGATTAACAATGCAGGGTCAGGGTAGCTATTAAGTAATGGTAATTTGGATTATCGAAGATGTGTTCTATGGATTCGAGCTAAGTGGGGGAGTTGCTATCGATTATCGGATTGCATAGTCATGTGTTGTATTAGTTCTTGGACTATGATGTGTTTGTGGATTGGCTATGATTCGAGAAAGGTTTCATCAAGGATGATTTCAAGCAAGGGATCAGTGGATGTATGATAAAATATTCCTTACAAGTAAATAGAGGTCTTGGGAGTGATTCAGGTTTGATGCCCGTTACCGGTGCAGTGTGCAAGGAAAAGAAATCGCTTGGTTGCTCCTTCTGGTTATTCAGGTGCTGGCAAAGTGCGGGTTATTCGTTGTGTATTGGCTATGTAGTGTAGATTAGAGCAAGATGGATGCCCATCAAAAAGGTTCTAATGAGTTCAAGATTCATATGTGGCATTTGAGGATTTCCAGATTTGTGTATGGTTAGAACTCAAGATCAGTAGTGGATGGTGTCTAGATTTGCGGTACTTCTATATCAAGAATTACTCTACATGGCAGTATTAGAGAGACGCAAGAAACGGCTTCGGATTCGCAGAAGGTCCCTTCAGAGCCAGCATTTCGGATTGAGTTACTTTTGGGTTTGGCAGTCTACGTGACTCGATTGAGTTGGAGGAAATCATTTCTGATGACTTGATTGTGTCTTAGCGGGTTTGGAAGAATTCACGATGATTATGGAACAACTTATGGTTGATATCTCCTACAGGTATAGGAGGTGTGTTTCATGTGGTGATGTTCTCCCGGACTAAGTTAAATGGAGGGTTCCTCCTTGATGAGATATTTATCTTGCTTGTGATTCAGGGTTGATTATGAGATTTTCGTATTTTTATGAGATAGCATGATAGTCGCGGTGCGCCGTTGGTATGGAAAGTTGCGAGCTCAAGGTTGTGGTATAGTTTCGAAGGGAGGGTCATGAGTTCTACATGGCATGGATGATTTCAGATGTTTAAGAGAACGCTCAGACTATTTGATGTCGCTTGAGAATATTGGGAATTTTAGAAGGCACATTGTGTTTTGGCTTGCGGATGCTTGGCTAGTGTTACAATGATCGTCTGGTTTTCAGTTACTGAGGTTCAGGTTTTTCTATACGGCGCAGGAGATCTATATGAGCATTTTCTGTAAGATGATGGAGTATGAGTCGTGTATTACCCATTTGAGTAGTGGAGTGGGGATCATATATGGTGATTCCGATATTCACGAGGTTTAGATACTGGATGTTCTCGAAGGCAGGCTACTCCTTGGTTACGAACTGCGAAGATGTTAAGAATTTGATCGCTAGGGGTATATGTTATGGAGTTGCTATGGACCTATGGAAGGTTATATACCTATTTGGGAATGATCGAAATTGGTCTGGGGCTATTTGTAAGCCTAATGAGAATGTGTACTCTATATCTGATTGGATTGGCTTACTCTTATGCGATCGTTACCGTGGGTATATCATCGGGCAAAATGGATGTTATTCATGCCTTGGTTTATGTTATGTGTTTTACTCTTAGGCTATGACGGGTTGCAAGGCTACTTGATTATTTGCACGCGTATTATGATTTTGTTTAGGCCTTGTGGCAATATATGGGCAAGATAGACCTCGTGATGTTGATTTGCTTATTGCACCTTAGTTGTGATTGTCTTTTTCCGTATTCTATTATGCCTATTCATCTTCCCACAGTTATATTTGTGCACTCTACCGTGATTGATGTGACGCACATGTACTTAGTGAGCATGAGCATGTTGGCTCAATTGGTATCCCTATCTGGATTGATATGTTGGGATCGGATTGCGCGTCGTAACGGAGTTATGTGGGATACCCTTCCTTGTGTTTATTTTATGTGTTTTTTTTCCCTTCGTGGGGTGAGTTCATAAAATTATGCGTTTGTTGTTATATCAGTTGAACTTGTTGGATTGTCCTCGTACCTTCTTTTCTTTCAATTTTTTGATATATCTGAGTTATTGCTTGTTTGGTTTATGGACCGTGTTGTGTGAGGTTCCATGTGGACCTTGGTGTGGCTTGTCAGTTGGGCTATTTGTATTGTGTGAGATGAGGTTTTTGGGCCTGTGATTTGCACTATCGTATTGGAGATAAGGAATGTTTGGAAGAATAATACCATATTTCCTCTCATTATTTGGGAATGGTCCTTGTCGGATGAGAAAGCTCCTCGACTTGTGGATTTCATGGGTGGTTACGAGTTTTTGCATGTTTCTTTCATCATAAGCAACATTCTGAAGGCCCAGAATGAGGTTTCATTTGATATGAAGTATATTACCTATACCGTGTTTGGTGATGAGCAGCTATTATGGTCAGAAGTTATTGATGTGAGTACATAAGTTAGGTGGCACAACTTGTGGTTTGACCTTAGTAGTGTATTGACGGCTTGATGAAGCTTTTTGTGAATGAAACAGTGTGTACATACAAGTATAGGATCTCGTAGGAGGTTCCAGATGTTGCAATTTCGTTCCACGGCCAGTGGGGCTAAGGTCGAAGGAAGAATCCTCTGTTGGGGTCATGTGCATGGACTTACATGGGCCTAGGTGGCACAGGATCACTCATGGGTACGAGTATGATGAGTTCATTCAGCTAATGGACAGCTTGAGAGTGACTAGTGGCACGTTAGAGGACGAACATGTGTTTAAGTGGGAGAGAATATAACGACCCAACCGGTCATTTCATGTACTAGCTTTCCTTTCTATATTCCGAGACATTTCCTAGCTCTATTTGATGTTTCTTGATTTGCGTGCATGGTCCGCATTTTTTTCCGGAAAGTTTTTACGTAAAACTTTGAAGAAAATGTGATCTTTTGACTTAAAATGAGGCTAGAGTTTACCATCGTCAACATTCTTGGTAAACGACCTCGGTTCGGTGTTTTGACGATTTCGGTAAGCTCGTATGATGTTTTTGTACTTGTACGCACGTTTGGTTGGGGTCCAGGGTAACCCGAACGCGTTTTGGTGCATTATGTAAGAAATTGTGAAAGTTTAGTTTAAGATGAAAATTCTTTAGTTTTGAGGATCAATTCTTGTTATTTGATATTATTTTGATGATTTGAGGTAGCGAGCAAGTTTGTAGGATGTTAGTACACTTGTATGTATGTTCAGTTTGGAGCTCGAGGGGCTCGGGTGAGTTTTGGAAGTGTTTCGGAAGGTTTGAACTTCGGGTGCAAGCTTGTAGATCTCGCATTTGCATGGTCTGGCTCACATTTGCGAGCCTCGCCTATGCAATTAATTGATCGCATTTGAGCATAAGGGGTGGGGGCTGATACTTCACTTTTGCGAAGAGAAGTTCGCTTTTGTGAACTGAGCTAAGACTGCATTTGCGATCTCAATGCCGTAATTGCGACATGGTGCCTGGTAGGAAGGGTTTCGCATTTGGGAAGCATGCCCCGTATTTGCGATTGTTGGGGACTTCGCAAACGCGAAGTATTTGTTGCTTTTCCAACTTCTGGGTGGCCTAATGCATCGCTAGAATTTGCGATCAGTGTTCCGCATTTGTGAACCAGTGTTCGCAAATGCGACATCTGCAGCTGGGTAAATGAGGGGGGAAATGGGACTTAGCTTATTTTATACAATTTCTCAACCCCCAACATTCTACAGGCAATTTTTGAAGAGCTTTTTCTTCCCAAATTCATTGGTAAGCAACTCTAATTATTTTTCTATCAATTCCCCATTACTTTTCATATGTTTTTAACATCAAATCTAAGAATTTCTTCATGGAAATTAGGGGTTTTGGATAGAATATAGGGATTTTGTAAAATTGAGATTTCGACCTCAAATTGAGGTCGGATTTTGAAACAAATCACATAACCGGCCTCAGGGATGAATCGGTAATCAGATTTTGTTCCGAATCTCGAGTTTTGACCAAGCGATCCCGGGGTTGACTTTTGTTGACTTTTTCAATTTAGCTAAAGATTGAACATTTTTCAATTGTGGGTAGTTTATAAAGCTTATTTTGAATTGTTAGATTGATATTTGGCTAGATTCGGTTGGTTTCGAGGCTTGTTCTAAAGAAAAAGTTGTGGCTGAGTACTGATTTGGGTGCAGAATGAGGTAAGTATCTTTCCTATCTTTGTTGGGAGAATTTTTCCTACTAATTGATATTGTTTTCTACATGTGGGGGTGATGCATACATGAGGTGCCGAGCGTATATGCAAGTGCCAGGGTTTCAATGCTCGGGAGGGTAATTATATGCTTCTTTGTGCCTTTGGTGAACTAGATGATTCCTTAACATATGCTTCATTTAATTCGTAGAATAATAAAGTCAATTAACTGTGCTAGAAATTATGCTAGAATATTATATATATATATGACACCTTAAAGAGGATTTAATATGTTGTTTTAGATCCATTACATACCTAACTTGATCGTGGTATCAGAAACCTATATCTTTGCTTGTTATTGTCATGTTACTTGAGCTTCTTAATTCGTAATAAGATATGGTGATTGGGGTCTTCGAGCTATGTTTGGCATGATGGGTACATCACTGAGGTTGATATGATGTTGGCACGAAGTGTATTTCCGTGCAGTTTGAATTGAGATGTGTTTGTTGGTTATTATCGTGCGAAAAGGAAGGAAGTTGGATTTCTGTTATGATTACTCATTCGTTAAGTACTTACATGCCCTTTTACTTTGGTTTCATTTAATGTTTATTGTTTTGTATGATACCTTCCGTTTGATTTCCTTTGGTAGTCATCTCTGCATTTTCCCTTTGGCATGTTACTGTTATAGTTATGTCTTTACCTTGTCTATAACTGTTACACCTGCACTTTTACTTGATTTACTTCTGCTACATGTCCTCTTCGAATTGGACTACTCATGTTATGCTTTGTGGAAGCCTTGTCATTATATATGATAGACTAACTTCTGATATTGGACTTCTCATATTACCCTATTTGAGTTGTGTTACCTAGTTGAATACCGCGTGTTCGTTTTCTTATTGTTACGTTGTGAACAGTTTTTGCATTTGGTTGTTGATTCGATTTCATATGATATTATTGATATTGGGATTGGGTTGCACACTGCAATAGTGTTTATTGAAATTGGGATCAGGTTCTACGCCGCAAAAATATTTATTGATATTGGGATCGAGTTGCACGCACGCAACAGTGTATATTTATGTTAGAATGGGGTTGCTCACCACAACAATGTTAATGAGATATGGGATCGGGTTGCATTCCGCAACGGTATTTGTTGGTGATGTTTGGTTTTGATCCTTGTGCATATCTCATGTTTATTGTTCCCTTCGTATAAAGGGTTATGAGGTTATGTGTTGTTTGTCAAGTTTGTTAACTTACTTCATAGCTCTTTAGTTGATGTTCCTACCATTATTCGAGATATGTCTTGCCTTGTTTATCTGCACAGGTACATATTAAGTATCTTTAACTTAAAACCTCACCACTACTTCACCGAAGTTAGTTAAGATACTTGCTAAGTACATGGGGTCGGTTGTACTCATATTATATTTCTACACCTTGCGTGTAGATCTTGGAATTGCGTAGCTGTGGAAGACGGAGCCTTGCACTGAAGACGTTTCAGGGTTCCAGATTCAAGTTACCTCTCGTTCATAGTAGTTTAGGACTTAAACTCTATTTCTGTAAATTTCAAACAGATATTGTGCTTATTCTTCGTTTTGGTTTCGTAAATCTAGATTATAGTGGCTCATGACTTGTACTACCATTCCTTGGGAGGTTGTATAACATTCTGTCATTTTATTCCTTATTATTAATAATCCATCATTTGGGTTACCTTGTACTATATTTGGCTTAACTAGCATTAGGATTATGTGACTTCTTTTCTTCTTTGAAGAAAAAACGATTATATTTGTTTGGACAATATTTGAATTGAAATTAAAAGAGATTATTTTAAGTTAAAATTAAAAAACAAAATTAGATGCAGAAGTTTTAGTAGTTCTGCAACCATAGTATCATGTGTTCCATTTGATTGTGTTTGGTATTGTAAGAGTTTTCTATCAGAAAATATTTTTCGCAAAATATGTCACAACACGAAATCCCAATCGCAAGGCCGCAATGGTACCTAGCATCCACTTGCTAGGCAAACAAATATTAGTACAATACTAATCATTTTTATAAAGATTTGAAAGCAAAACAATAAGAACTAAGGTTGTAGAATTTCAAGGTAGATATAATAACTCCAACACTGACAAGCCAAAAACCCGGAATCTGGTATTACAAGTATATGAGCAAACTAGAAGTGCTACAACCAAATGTCTGAATGAAAGTACAACTGTATGAAACAAAATAAATAGTAAAACTAGATAAGGAAGGGGAATCCAGGGATTGCAATCTCCGTGCAAGTCTACCTCAAGTCTCCAGATGTAGATATGATCCGAGAAGAAACTCTACTAGACGCCACTGGGACCAACACCAGAATCAACACAAGAAGTGTAGAAGTGTAGTATGAGTACAACCGATCATATGTACTCCGTAAGTTTCTAGCCTAACCGTAGTGTCGAGGTCTGGCTCGCATTTGTGATCCTCGCCTTTTTGGGGCAAGAGATTGCATTTTCCAAACAATATGTCGTATTTGCGATTTCACTGGACTGATGCACTGATCACATTTGTGATTAAGGTGTTGCATTTGCGCGCATCGCATTTGCGAACAAGTGTTCGTAAATGTGACACCTACAACTGGGTAAAAGAGGGGGAAAATGGGACTTAGCTTATTTTACACTATTTCTCAATCCCAAACACTCTAGAGGTGATTTGTGAAGAACGTTTTCTTCCCAAACTCATTGGTAAGCAACTCTAATTCATTTTCTATCAATTCACCATTACATTTCATATGTTTTTAACATCACATCTTTGAATATCATGGTAGAAATTAGGGATGTAGTGATGGTAAGCTATAATTGCGTGTTTTAATTGCTTATCACACTCTAATTTACTGCACTTTAATTGAGTTGAGATTTCAATCGCTAGTGTTTTGCACTAATTATGTGTTTTATGCCTTGTAGGAGTGATTCCGAGTTATGAAGATATTGTGGAACTAATTCGAGTTATTTGGAGCTTTGAAGCCTGAGTAAAAGCCCAAAGGAATAGGCCAGGATCGTGTTTGGGGATCGAGGATCACTGCTGAACATCAAAATACAAGGAAGAATTAACTGCTGAAACAATACACTAGTGCGACGCAATGTGAGACGCAACCGTGTAAATTTATGTCAGAAATTGGAAAAGTTCATAGGCCACACATGTGCGCGTGCGCACACTAGGCGCGCAAGTTAGGAAGAATACTGTCGAAAGTTCACGGCCATATGCGCGAGCACACTCCCAGGTGCGCGGCCATGCACGTCCTATTCTAGAAAGAGTCCTATTTCGCGTAGGAAAAGGTATTTTCATTTTGGCCCGGCCCTATTTGGTATATATACATGGAAAAACGGTATTTTCTGGACTTTTGACACATCTAAGACCTAAGGAAGATAATGAGAAGTGGGAGAAGCAAGAGCACAAGGATTTAATCATTCAATGCTCACTCAAGACAAGAGTTTGAATCGTTTATGCTCTCCTTTAACTTAAACTTATTTGTGATGAATTACTCCATATCTATGGAGTAGTTCTCTTTAGGGTTTGATGGATTTGGTGAATTGATATTTGTTTGTAGATTATAACTCTAGTTTTTATGTATTGAATTGTTTTGGATTATTTAATTGTTGCATCTATATTCACATGTTCATAGAATCGAAATAGGCATAACTTGTGATATAACATTGTATTATCTTGTAGGTTGAGTTCATTAATTCTTCTTCGTAATCGAAAGAGTCTAGTTGAATTATTGTTTAACCCTAGTTAGGAGGATAATCACAAGAGGTTCTCCTAAAGACCAATCCACTATGAATTCTTGCATATCTTCACTGAGCTTAAATTGGTTCATATTGTGAGGTTGAGACGTAATCGAGAGAGGAGTTTCTACTAAATGTTTGAACTAATAACTGAGTGAATTCATGAGACTCACTTGAACATTAGAAGTGAATTAACTAGAGTTAAATCCTAGATATTTATCTTGCACCTATCCATTCAATCCCTATTTTCCTCCATTGATATCTTCCTTGCTTACTTTTGTTCATTTGTCATTTGTCAATAACCGTAGATTCTTAGTTAATTGTAGTTTTTAATCACATAATTCTCAACTGTTGATCATCTTGGATAGAAACCAAGCAATAAACTACGAAAATACTGTTTAACTCCAATACTTATGGATACGATATTATATTATACTATATTCGACTAGCGAGCATATTTAAGTGTATGTTTTGTGCTCGTTAAAGTTTGGCACTGTTGCTGGGGATTGACAATCAATAGTGTTTTAAATAGTCTTGAGTGCTAATTCAGGAATTATTCTTCCTATTTTATTTTATTTTATTTTTCACTTTTTACATTGGTGCTTGTTAACTGTTCGCAGGCTACAGGTTAGATTGGTGCATGACTCGATCCTCTGGGAAGGAAGTGCTACCATACAAACCAGAAATGAAGAAATAACTGCAACAGTTGACGAAGGAAAGAAATCTCCCCGAGAATACTGAGAAGGTTGGGCAATCCTCAGCCAAAGAATTTATGGCGAGAGATGATGATAATATTGATTTGGCTGCAACAGAGGTAGCCCAAAAAAGAGAAAAAGTTGGAAGGGATGCTGAGGAAACCGCTCTTAGAAATGCACAACTTGTCTATGAGGAGGAGAGGGCTCAGAGAATTGTTCAGAATCGACCTTTGGTGCAGACTAATTCGGAAATATAGCTCTCGGTATTGAGAGATTACTTGGCGATTATGCTAGACCGGTCTACATCCAAGGCTTATCAAGTGTGAGACCACCTGCAGTTGCGGCTAACAATTTTGAGTTAAAGAAGGGGTTGCTTTAAACTCTTCAAAACAAATGTGTCTTGAGAGAAAAGATGAACGAGGATCCAAACAACCATCTAATAGACTTCGAGGAGATTATGAACACCTGTCATTACAATGGTGTGTCACAAGATGCAGTTTACTAAGGGCATTCCCCTTCATACTCAAAGATGATGCAATGCACTTACTTCGAAGCTTGCCTAATGGGTCGATTAGAACATGGGATGAGATGACCAGAAAATTTCTTGATAAATATTTCTCATCAGCTAAGACGGGCAACTTTAGAAGTGAAATCCATAACCTTTGCCAGAACGAGACTGAAACTATGTTTGAATCTTGGGAGAGATTTAAGGAGATAGTGCGAAAGTGTCAACATAACAGAATTGAACTCTGGATGCAACTCCAGGATTCTTGGGATGGATTGACACCAGCCGCACACAGAACATCGAGTAATGCAGCTGGAGGTCTGTTGATGAAGAAAACTCTAGGGGAGATAATCACAATTCTAGTTGAGTTATCTGAAGATGCAAATCAGTGGCCCTCTGAAGATGCTGAAAGATGAAGATCCACTGTTGTTCACCAAGTTGATACTAACACATCTGTGCAGGTACAACTTGATGCCATGGCCAAAGAAATAAGGAAGCTGACTTTAGCTTTGATACATAATGAGCCTCATGCAGCATGTGACATATGTGGAAGAGGATACCCTACTCATGAGTGTCAAGCCTCAATTGAGGAAGTTAATGTTGTGTGGAATTATAACTTCAATGCAATGGGTCATAATCACCCCGGTTTCTCATGGAGTTCACTTGGGGGTACTGCAAGTGCATGGCAACAAAACAATCCCAGATTTCTAGGAGCTCCTGGTTTTGTGAATCATCCAAGGCCGCAGTTTCAGCCTTAACAACCAAGTCAGTCTGGGTTAGAAGATCTAATGAAGTCCTTCATTGTCAAGGCATATGATATATTAGATGCTCATGGTTCAGCTATCAAAGAACTTGGCACTGGTTTGCAAAACTTCGAGAAGAAAGTGGGTCAAATTGCAACTATATTATCTGAGAGAATTCCAGGAACTCTCCCAACTGATACTGAGAGAAATCCCAAAGAAATGGTGAATGTTGTGACCTTGAGAAGCGGGAAAGTGCTGAAAGATCCCACTCCGGTCCAAAAAGAGATTGTACCTGAAAAAGAACTTGGGGAGCAGCTGAAAAATGAAGTTGATTAGAAGAAGAAAGGCAAGAAGGGAGCTGAGAAAAAGGAAAAAATTTCAATAAGGGAGGAATCTAATGAAGTGAGCGAGCTCATGCCTGCTCTACCTTTTTCCTAAAAGCTGTATAGAAAAAAGCTGGACAAGCAGTTTGAGAGATTTATAGATATGCTGAGACAAGTTAATGTAAATTTGCCATTCACAGAAGTTCTCTCACAAATGCAATCTTATGCCAAATTCTTGAAGGAGACCCTTACAAAGAGCAGGAAGATATAAGAGACCTCAGTGGTCAAGCTCACAGAGCATTGCAGCGCAATCTTGCAAAACAAACTCCCACAAAAGTGTGGAGATCCAGAGAGTTTTACTATACCTTGCTCGTTAGGCACTCTTAATTTTGATAAGTCTTTGTGTGATTATGGTGCCTAAATTAATTTAATGCCATCGTCTATTTATAGGAAATTGGAGAATGAGCTTGGAGAGATAAGATTTGCGCCAATATCTTTGCAGCTGACAGACCAAACAACTATAATATTTGAGGGGTTAGTGGAAGATGTCTTAGTTCGAGTGGATAAGTTCGTATTTCCAGTAGACTTTATAGTGGTGATGATGGAGGAGAACAAGGAGATACCCCTAATCTTATGAAGACCATTCTTAGCAACGGGTAGAGCAATTTTAGATATACATGATAGAAAACTCATGCTTTGAGTGGGTGAAGGGACTGAAACGTCTGAGATAAATGTAGAGACGGGGATGAAAAAGGAGAAGCCAGCTGCAAGCGTAGAGTGGAAAGTGAAGAGCTCGAAAGAGAAGGTCCCGGGGATAGAAAAAGTCAAGTGTGGGGTGTACCCCACGAAAGCTGAGAAGAAGTTGTCTGCATGGATGTGTGCACTAGTTCGGGCGAGAAGAACGGAGCCTGCCGTTGATTCCGATCCCGACTAGATATTCAGGAAAGTTTCCTCTACCTTATGCTTTTTAATTGTATGTTATGGGGACATGCCACAACTGAAAGTGTGGGGTGGGGAAATATTTGTATGTTATATGTATATTAATTCTAGTTTCTTTTGGTTAGTTGTAGCAGTTTGATAGAGAACAAATTGAAAAACAAAAACATAAAAATATTTGAAAATTTTTGATTTTTCCCGACGATGGGTATAATTTGACAAATTTCTTGAGGGATTAAAGTTTAAAGAAAAAGACAAAAAAAATATTTTCTTTTGTTAGGTAGTGTGATAATTTCCCCTTGGTTGTTTTTTGTGCCGCGGTTGTTTTTCAAGGGTTTTGTTTGAACCGGGTGTAGTTAGTTTTTATTTTGTAGAATAGTAGGAAATCTTGTGCTATGATTTGAATTGGAAGCAATATCTATTAACATTGTTATGCCTTGAGAATAGTGAGTGCTTTAGTTATGACACTTAGGATCAGTTTGTGACTCTTGTATGAGGACCTTAAATTGTATGATCTTAATTTTGCTTAACCGCTTTGACTAGAGGGTCTTGATAATCCAATCTTGAGCGATTTATGTGCCATGTGTGTCTGAGGTTTTTGTATTATTTTGTGCATTGCATTTGATGTCTAGAACTTGCCCCGTGTGTTTGCAAAGCAAAATAGTAGTTTTATGCAGTCTTGGAAGTGATATAGGCATTTCGTTGTTGAACCAGTTATATGGTTTTACCCATTTGTTTGAATTGACCATCTATTTGAACCCTGTACCTCTCACGAGCACTTGAAATTGTTATGAAATTTGTAAAAAGTTGAAGTATGGGGTGGTTGGTTTGGCTTTTGAGTAGAACTAATGAAATAAGGAGAAAGGTGCACTGTTTTGAAAAAAAACGTAAGAGCCACTTTAAAGAGAAAAGAAAAAAAATATAGTTGTATTGTTGTGCAAAATATTCTTTGATAGTTGCAACTCTTGATGTAATTGTGCTTAAAGAAGTTGGGAGTTAATGTATATTGATGTGAAGGTGGAGTTATGGTTTGACATAAGTGTGGGTTTTGAAAGGTTAATTGTATGTATTAAAGTACTTAGGGAGGTGTAGTAACTCTTATATCCAAATGTATCCTACCCATCTTGCAACCTACATTACAACCAATTAAAGTCCAACTTGATCCTTGACTGAATGAGCTCGAATTAGTAGAGTAGTACAGTACGGGCAAGCCTATGGTTCATCTTTTGTGGCATATGATTGTTGTTTCTGAGAGTGAGCGAATTCTTTCTATCTTGAGTTCCTAATTGTTCTTGATATCTATGGTGTGTGGAACCACTCTCTATTATTGTGTGAGGGCACTTGATTCATTAAGGAAAGGTAATGTCGTTGACCTCTAGGTTAGAGTAAGTGAGTGAGTTGTAAATAATGCGAGGTACTTGAGAGTCAAATGTTGAGGCTAGGATGTTACACTATTGTGCTTAATATATTTTAAATATTCTTGGTATGATGAGTTATGAGAGTTGTGTAATGAGGTCCTGTCTATATAAAGTGTAGTTTAATTGCTCGAGGACAAGCAATGGCTTATGTGTGGGGTGTTGATGGTAGGCTATAATTGCATGTTTTAGTTGCTTATCGCACTCTAATTTACTACACTTTAATTGAGTTGAGCTTTCAATCGCTAGTGTTTTGCATTAATTGTATGTTTTATGCCTTGTAGGAGTAATTATGAGTTATGTAGATATTGTGGAACTAATTCAAGTTATTTGGAACTTTGAAGTCTGAGTAAGTACCCAAAGGAATAAGCCGGGATCGTATGCGGGGGTCGAGGATCACTATTGGACGTCAAAATTCAAGGAAGAATCAACTGCTAAAAAAATACATTAGTGCGACGCAGCAGTGTAAATTTATGTCAGAAATTGGAAAAGTTCAGAGGCCACCCAGGTGCGTGAGCATGCAAGTTAGGCAGAATAGTGTCCAAAGTGCACGGCCATATGCGCGAGCACACTCCCAGGTGCGCGGCCACACACGTCCTATTCTAGAAAGAGTCCTATTTCGCGTAGGAAAAGGTGTTTTCATTTGGGCCCGACCCTGTTTGGTATATATATATGGAAAACGGTATTTCTGGACTTTTGACACATCTAAGACCTAAGGAAGCTAAGGAGAAGTGGGAGAATCAAGAGCACAAGGATTTCATCATTCAATCCTCACTCAAGACAAGAGTTTGGATCGTTTATGCTCTCCTTTACTTAAACTTATTTGTGATGAATTACTCCATATCTATGGAGTAGTTATCTTTAGAGTTTGATGGATTTGGTGAATTGATATTTTTTTGTGGATTATAACTCTAGTTTTTATGTATTAAATCGTTTTGGATGATTTAATTATTGCATCTATATTCACATGTTCATGTAATCGAGTGAGGCATAAATTGTGATATCGTTGCATTATCTTGTAGGTTGAGTTCATTAATTCTTCTTAGTAATCGAAAGAGGTTATTTGAATTATTGTTTAACCCTAGTTATGAGGATAATCGAGAGAAGTTCTCCTAAAGACCAATCCACTGCAAATTCTTGCATATCTTCACTGAGCTTAAATTGGTTCATATTGTGAGGTTGAGACTTAATCGAGAGAGGAGTTTCTAATAAATTTTTGAACTAATAATTGAGTGAATTCAAGAGAATCATTTGAATATTAGAAGTGAATTAACTAGAGTTAAATTCCAAACGAGTATCTTACACCTATCCAATCAATTCCTATTTCCCCCCATTGATATATTCCTTGCTTACTTTTGTTTGTTTGTCGTTAGTCAATAATCATAGATTCTTAGTTAATTGTAGTTTTTAATCATATAATTCTCAAATGTTGATCATCTTGGATAGCAACCAAGCTATAAAGTACGAAAATACTGTTTAACTACAGATTGACACTAGAACTAGCATTGCACTAGCAATCTTAAAACCAACCAAACTCCTCGATACACACCCGAAACTCACCCAAGCCCCTCGGGCTCAAAATCGAACATACAAACAAGTGTAATAGCTTTATACAAACTTTCTCACTACCTCAAGTCATCAAAATAACATCAAAAAGCAAGAAACGATCATCAAAACTCAAGAATTTTTAACTTAAACTCAATTTTCATAATTTCACACATAATGCACTGAAACGCATTCAGGCCACCCCGAACAACAACCAAACATGCGTACAAGTCCATAAATATCATACAAACCTACCGAAATTGTTAAAACACTGATCCAGGATCATTTACCCAAAATATTATCCGTGGTCACCTCTAGCCTCATTTTTAGTCAAAAGTTTCATTTTCTTCAAAATTTCACATAAAAGCTTTTCGAAAAATGACACGGACCACGTACACAAATCAAGAAATATCAAATGAAGTTATGGGATATCTCGAAACACAAAAATCAAGGCTAGTACTCAAAATGACCTATCTGGTCGTCACACTTTCAAACTCTAAAAGAAATGTTCGTCCTCGAACGGACATAGAAAAGTACCTGGATTGGTAAAAAGGTTGGGATATCTACTCTGCATATCGGACATGGACTCCCACGTAGCCTCCTCGATAGGCTGAACTCTCCATTGCACTTTTACAGAAGAAAACTCTTGGATCTTAACTTATGAACCTGCTGGTCGAGAATTGCCACTGGGTCTTCCTCATAAGCCAAATGTTCTTCAAGTTGCATCTTGCTGAAGTCCAAAACAGGTGAGTTGTCCTCATTGTACTTCCGAAGCATGGACACATGAAATACCGGATGTACCCCTGCTAAGCTAGGAGGCAATGCAAGCTTATAAGCAACCTCCCCAACTCTCTCGAAGATCTCAAATTGCCCAATAAACCTCGGGCTCAACTTTCCCTTCTTCCCAAGCCATGTCACGCTCTTTAGAGGTGACACCCATAGAAGAACTCTCTCACCTGCCATGTAGTCCACATCTCAAACCATCCGGTCCGCATGAATCACCTTAACCGTTTTCAATGCATCACGGACCAAATCAGTGCCCAACAATCTAGCCTCACCGGGCTCAAACCAACCAATCGGCGAACGACATCGCCTCCCATACAAGGCCTCATACACAGCCATTAAAATATAAAATATATCAGTATTTTAATATTTTTCAACATTATATGGAATAAGCAATTAAACTTTTCTCTTAGCAAAAAAATAGTTAAATCAACTCCGTTGGACTCCACAAGTCCCAAATTGCACAAAATCTCACGACACCTATCCAAGAAATCCTAGGAATCCTCTCAAGGACCATCCTCTAAGTACGAGGGCTATAACTTGTGGAACCTATCCTTCCTCTTCTGCTCATCCACAATCATAGTGGGCCTAACCTCAGGCTGTGCTATAATGATAAGCTCGGGTACACTAGCTGGTAGAACTCCTTAAGTCTAAAATCCATTAAATATCTACTTTGGAGTGTGGGTAGTGGGGGCTTGAGCTCCCCCAGTCTGGGAAGCAGCTAGCGCCATAGGAAGTACACCCGCGTGAGACATGCTCTCAATAAAGCCAACCATACATACCAAAGCATCCTAAAGAACTCGGGTAGCAATAAACCCCTCTGGGACATGAGTTGTCCCTACCATCTAATCCTGAACTGGAATCTGATCACCATTTAGAGCATTTTATCTTCAATACAAAATTTTGAGATTTACATTTTTTTACTATGTTGCCTTTAATTATTTGTTACGATCCAGCCGAATATTTTGTGTATTTTAGCCTCGTTCTCTTGTTTATTGCCTCCTCTATTTTCAATTGTGGTTGTGTGACTTGCCGGGGTGGTTGGTTTGGTTTTGGAGTGAATTGGGATACTTAGTCCCAAAGTTGGAAGCTTAAGTTGGAAGATTTGACCAAAATTTGATTTTTATATAGTTGACTCCGGAATAGATTTTTAATTCTTCCAATATCTTCGTATGGTGAATATGTACTTAGGCGTATGTCTGGATATTGATTTGGAGGTCTGTAGGTTGGTTTGAGGCTTTTTTGGCGAAAGTTGAAAAGTTTGGAAGGTTGATAGGTTTGACCAATGGTGACTTTATTGATATTGGGTTTGAATTTTAGTTCCAAAAGTTGGAATAGGTCTGTTATGTTATTTGGGACTATTGTGCAAAATTTGAGGTCACTCGGACTTGATTTGATATGGTTCGACATTGGTTTTAGAAGTTGGAAGTTCATTAGTTTTATTAGGCTTGAATTGAGTTATGATTCATGATTTCTATGTTGTTTGATGTGATTTGAGGCTTTGAATAAATTCGTATCGTATTTTAGAACCTGTTGGTATGTTTGGATGGGGTCCCGGGGGCTTCGGGTGTGATTCAGATGAAGTTCGTCTTCATTTTGGTCTTGAGGAACTGCTGATTTGATATCTGGTGTATCCTTCATCGCGATCGCGACATGGTGGTCGCGATCGTGTAGTGTTAATCAGTGGCAGGTGGTTTTGCTTTTTGCATTCGCGAAGGTTAAGAGGGGTTGTGAATCGCGATCGTGAGAGGAGTGATGCATTCGCGCAGAAAGGTGAGGCCGGCTTGGGCACCAGTCCTTAAGCCATCGCGTTCGCAGTCAGGGGGACGTGTTCGCGTGAGCGTAGCACTGTGAGCCAACGTGTTGGTGACCTGGTCATCGCATTCCTGTAAGAGGTTTTGTCACCTGGTATCTTTTGTGCTTCACGAACGGGAGGCAATTTCCGTATTCGAGAAGAGGAACGCCCGGGCAGCATATTTAAAATCCTATTTGAGGGTTAGAGTTATTATTTCATATTTTGAGTTGTAGAGCTCGGTTTTTGGGTGAGTATGGAGGGGATTTTCAAGATTTGGATTGGGGCAAGTGTTTTTACTCGAATTTATTTTTATTTCATGATTCCATCTTTATTTTTAGCATCTAATTAGTGAATTAAAGTGGAGAAATGGGGGATTTTGTATAAAGTTTTCAAAAGTGAAAAATAGAGGTTTGAAGGTCGATTTGAGGTCGGAATTGGATAATTTTTGTATGGTTGGACTCGTATCGGAATGGGTGTTCGGATTTTCTAAGTTTGGTCAGGTTCCAAAGTGCGAGCCAGGGGTTGAATTTTTATTTTCTTTAAAGATTGAAACTTTATTATCTGATATTGCTTCATATTGCTTTTGTTTATGGTTTTAAGTTTTTTTGGCTAGATTCGAGCCGTCTGGAGTTGGATTTTCGCAAAAAAAGCTTATTAATGGATTGATTTACCTTGTTTGAGGTACGTATCTTCTCTATTTTTGTATGGGGGAACTACCCCTTAGGACTTTGGATGACTTGTGTTATTTGGAATATGTGAAAGACTGTGATGACCCGATAGATCATTTTCTGTTTTAGCCTTCACTTCTATGTTCCGAGACCTACACTAGCATTGTTTAGTGTTCCTTGATTTGCATGCGCAGTCCATGTCCTTTTTCGGAAAAAATTTAAGTGAAAAATTGATGAAAATGTGAAATTTCGCCTTAAAGATGAATTGAGTTGACTACGGTCAATATTTTGTGTAAACAGACCCGGATCAGTATTTTGACAATCCCGATGGGTCCATATTATGATTTGGTACTTGGGCGTATGTCTGGAATAGAATTTGGAAGTCCCTAACTTAATTTAACCTAATTTATTGAAACCTAGTAAATTGAAGGCTAAAAGAATTCCTAGGTTTGACCGCATGTTGACTTTGTTGCTACTAGGTTTGGATTTTGGTTCCGAAACTTGGCATAGGTTCATTTCACTTTTTATGGCTTGTCTGCAAAATTTGGTGCAAAACGGAGTTGATTTGACGTGATTCGAACATCCAGCTATAAATTTGCATGTTCTTGAGTTTCTTTAAAAATATTATTCATTTTGATGTCTGATTCGTAGTTCTAGGTGTTATTTTGGTGTTTTGATCGCGCAATCGAGTTCGCATGATGTTATTACACTTGTGTGCATGTTTGGTTTGAAACCCGAGGGGCTCGGGTCAGTTTCATACAGGCTACAAAGTGAGTTTTAGACTTAGGCATCTGCTGCTTCGCTGATATCTAATGTCTGGTGTGTTGTGCTTCGCTATCGCAAAGGGGAAATTGGGAATGGAGGCGAGGTACTCTTCTTGAATGCGAAGTACTAGTCGTGAATGCGAAGTGGACGGGGGCTCTTCCTTCGCGAGCACGACTGTGCCTCCGCCAGCGCAAAACTTTGTGGGGATTATGGGGGAGCTGGGCAGTGTTCTACGCGAACACGATCAATGGGTTGCGAACGCAATGTCTAGGGGGGGAAGAGCCATCGCAAATGCGATGAGCATCTTGGGAATGCGAAGTCCAATAGGGTCGCTGTGCTTCGTGATCCCGACAGGTCCTTCGCAAATGTGATGAAGACCTGACGCTAGTGATTTAAAATGTTCCAAAGACGGGTTGTTTTTCATTTTTCACTATCTTCACATTAGATTTCGGTCTAGAGGCAATTTTGACGAAGAATTTCATCCCCACTTCATAGGTTAGTATATTTCAACTCCTTTTCTTCCATTTCCATCAACACCCATTAATTTCTAACCTTAATTTATTCTCTTTCATGATAGAAAATTAGGGATTTGTGTAGAATTGAGGGATTTTATAAATTTGAGATTTAGGTCTCAAATTGAGGTTAGATTTCGAAACTAATCACATAATCGGGCTCGGGGGTGAATGGGTAATTGAGTTTTGGTCCGAATCTCAGGTTTTGACCAAGCAAGCCCGAGGTTTACTTTTGTTGACTTTTTGGAAAAAGTGTAAAGATCTTTAGTTTATCTATTGTAATTGATTTTTCTACCATTGTTTGATAATATTAAGTCAATTCTGGTTAGATTTGATTGGGTTAGAGGCACAATTTAGAGGAAAGGTCCAAGTTGAGCTTTGATTTGATTGCGGAGCGAGGTAAGTATTGGGTCTAACCTTAATTTGAGAGAATTAGGAACCCTTGAGCTATATGTTATGTGAATTACGTGTGTAACAGAGTATATGCAAGGTGATGAGTGTATATACGCTGTCAAAATAATTATTTCCATGCTTTCCCGTATTTCATCAATTATCTTATTCCATGTCTTAATTGTTACATGCTTTAATTGTTTTCTGTGTCGTAACTTATTACTTGTCATTAATTACTCTTGTATTGAAATGTTTGTTTCTTCCATGATTTCATGATTAATTGCTACATGCCATAATTGTCTTATTTGTACACTTTAACTACCATATATTTGGCTTGTCCTGTTGCTTTGTATTAATTGTAGCATTCCTTGATTTGGCATGGGTTTCCTTTATTGCTTTGCTTCATATTCTTTAATCGTAGAGATTCTTATGAATTGAGTTATTGGATTGATTATATTTATTGAATTGGTTTATGGATCAGGCTGCACAACGCAACCATTGAAATATGGTGGAATAAGGAAGGATTTGATATTGATATGGTGGGATCGGGTTGCACGTCGCAACGAATTTTATATGTGATTTTGATATTGATATGGTGAAATAAGGGAGGATTATGATATTAATTCTGATTATATGGTGGGATCAGGTTGCGCGCCGCAATGGATTTTATATGTTATTCTTGATATTGATATGGTGAAATAAGGGAGGATTATGATATTAATTCTGATTATATGGTGGGATCAGGTTGCGCGCCGCAATGGATTTTATATGTTATTCTTGATATTGATATGGTGAAATAAGGGAGGATTATGATATTAATTCTGATTATATGGTGGGATCAGGTTGCGCGCCGCAATGGATTTTATATGTTATTCTTGATATTGATATGGTGAAATAAGGGAGGATTATGATATTAATTCTGATTATATGGTGGGATCAGGTTGCGCGCCGCAATGGATTTTATATGTTATTCTTGATATTGATATGGTGAAATAAGGGAGGATTATGATATTAATTCTGATTATATGGTGGGATCAGGTTGCGCGCCGCAATGGATTTTATATGTTATTCTTGATATTGATATGGTGAAATAAGGGAGGATTGTATTTGTACGGTGGGATTGGGTTGCGCGCCGCAACGGAATGTGTTTTTTGTACTCACTGTTGTATTGTGTTAGCTTTCAATATTTTCATATGAGATTCTAAGGACTGATATTTCTAGATTCACTAATTTCGAGGATTGAGTTTGTTTTCATCAGTTAACTGTTTTGTCGTCATTTCATGTTTTCCTTTCCTACTGTTATTATTATTATATTGCGTACATGTTATTGTAAGTGACCCGCCTCAACCTCGTCACTACTTCATCGAGGTTAGGCTCGGCACTTAAAGAGTACATGGTGTCGTGTCACGACCCAAACCGATGGGCCGCGACGGGCACCCGGTGCCTTACTCAACCGAGTACCAACATAACATATCTTTTCGTATTATACTATCATAGATAACTGAGCGGGAGAGGCTTCCGTGAGATAAGTAGAGTACAATATGAAATACCAACTTATACTTAAGACATACGGGCCTTTAAGGCCAAAATGAGCACTCTTACACTGAACATAGGCCGACAAGGCCATACAATCATTCATATACATGACACCTGTTTACAAGCCTCTAATAGTACATAACATCATAAAAGTTGGGACAGAGCCCCGCCATACCAATCAACACATGTTCTAATTATACTAACCAAATAGCAACTCCGGAGCAAATGGAGCGCACCAACACCTTCTGCTGAGCTGATAGCATACATGGAGGACTCTCATCCTGTCTAACGGGACCTGTGGACATAAAATGCAGCGTCCCCAGGCTAAAGGGATGTCAGTACAAAATAATATACCGAGTATGTAAGGAATGAAAATCAGTAAACAATAGACATGAGAGAAACATGGAGTAAAAGGCTCAACATGTATATATGAATAGCTCTGTGAATCATTTATATTTACAATGACATGCATATGTATATAAATGCCATACCATGCATAGGTATATGTGTTCATATCATCATCAAGCCTTTGAGGGCATCCCATCATATCAGCTCGACCACTGTGGGCAAATCATCAACGTATACCAACTGATCAGGCGGTGGTGCGTATATAACACCGTAACCTTTTTCCATATCCCATATACATATAATATACATATATACGCGTATATAACGCCATCTGGTCATGGGTCAATGTAAATGAATGCAATGCATGAGAAGTACGTCAATAAAATCTTTCATAGTGTCGTAAGACCATTATACCTCTGATTAATATCATGAAACAAACTTTATCAACTTAAGTATTTTCTGAGACCCATGAACATACGATAGAATAATAAGACATATGGGAATTCAAGAACATAGGCATCTCTAATACTTCTATGAAATAGAGTCATTTATGGAAGTTGTGCATTTGCTCATTTTGTTCGTGCCGTATAGATCATGCCAAAAAGAAAGAAGGGATAGCCTTAACACATATGAATCACCATTCTCTTGACAATCCCTCTAACACACATTGATTGCGACAACACGTAACGGCGGATCGAAGTAGGGAAACAATCAGTATGATATTCTTGAGAAAGATTATACCGGGCTCCCTTATAATTGCGAATCCCGTTGCTATTACGTAGTGTAAATTCGTATGAAATTTTTGCCCGAAATCCGTTACTTTGCTTAATTATAATTCATGTTCCTTTGTGAATTAGAAGCCTTATAGTGAATAAAGAGATTCTTGAAATTTTGAGCTTCACCCGTGAGCTTTAGAAGGCTTATGAATTTTTCCTCTTAACTTATGTATAATAATCCCTTATTTTGAGGTTTGTGTGCCACCAATTCTCTTAAATATGCCACATAGCACCTAATTGAAGAGTCATTCTTTGGGGCTTTTTATTAGTTGCCACGTTGGTTTCAAGACTTTATCCAAAAGACAATCCAAAATGTCTTAAATAAATTACCAATTTCCTAATTAACTTGGAAATTCCCCACTAATCCAACAATTAAACAATTACCCACATAATCATATCAAATTACTTAAAATACTACTTGCTTTTAGCATACCTTATACACCTTACTATCATGGTCATGTGGTACCTTGTATGGCACAAGTCCATAAATACGGGGTATTATAGCTTGGACCGTATTTTACCCCAAATTGTCAAACCTCGATGAAACTCATTTTCTTTGATTTGCTTACCCTCTCACCTTCACGAATTTACTTATCACTTGTTTGAAATAGCAGAATGCTTACAATCTCAAAATAGTCTTATTCCTGAATTTACGTCGATTAACATATGACGAAACTTTAACGTACGAAAATGCGGGATGTAACAGGTCGGTTGCACTCATACTACACTCTACACTTCTTGTGAAAATTTTGGAGTCGGTCCTAGTGGCGGTCAGTAGATTGCTCAGATTCGGTGCTTTATAGAGACTTAAGGTACAACTGCACAGCCTTCGTAGCCCTGAAGTCCCCTTCTTCATTACTCTAGCTATTTATTTCATTTCAGACAATTATGCTTTCATTCAAACTTTTATTTGTAGTACTCTAGTCGCTCATGTACTTGTGACATTAGTTCTGGGATTGTATGAATATATGACAGTTATTTTGGTATACTCATTCTATTTCAGTTTATTCAGTTTCTTGGTTATTATTTAATTTGAATTGTTACAAATGGCTAAAAACTATTTCTAACGTTGGCTTGCCTAGCAAGTGAAATGTTAGGTGCCATCATGGTACCGAGGGTGGGGATTCAGGGCCGTGACAAGTTGATATCAGAGCACTAGGTTGCCTAGGTCTCACGAGTCATGAGCAAGCTTAGTAGAGTCTGTAGGATCGGTACGGAGACGTCTGTACTTATCTTCCAGAGGCTATGGAGTTTAGGAAAAATTTAACTTCTTTCCTACTCTATCGTGTGATTTAATTCTATCATTGATTATTGAACCATTCTATTCTTGTTCTCTCATAGAAGGCGAGAACAGGCACAACATCTACAGCCGAATAGGAGCCGGAGCCCCCTGTGATAGCTACTACCAGGGGTAGAGGCCGAGGCAGAGCTCATTCTAGAGCTTGAGCAGCAGCACACGCAGTTGAGCCTCATATTGGTCATGAGGAGGAGGACCCAGCTCGGACCCTACTCGTCAAACCAGCTTAGGTCCCGGAGGGGTTCATAGCCACTCCAATGCTTCAGGATGATCTAGTCCTCTTGGTGGGCCTTATGGAGAGTGTGGCCCAAACTGGTGCATTCCCAGTGGAACCAATAGTCTCGCGGGCTGGTGAGGAGCACAGACTCCTGCTACTCACACCACGGAGCAGGCGACTCTCTTATATCAGACTCAAGCAGCCCAGCCAGTTGGGGTGATTTAGCCGGTTGTTGTGGCACAAGCCGGTGAAAGGCTCGCTATGTCTTATGAGGCCTTGTTGAGGTTGGATAAGTTTACCAAGTTCTTCCCTATTCATTTCAGTGGAGCACCTTCTGAGAACCCACATGATTATCTAGACCGCTGCCTTGAGGTGTTCTGAAACATCGGTATAGTTGAGACCAATGGGGTTTCAGATGAATGGTTCCGCCAAGAGATGGTGGAGAGATTATATGTTGGCTAGACCAGCTAGTTCTCCTACACTTATGTGGGATCAGTTTTCACAGCTATTTCTGGAGAAGTTCATTCCTGTCACTCTAAGAGAGGAATACTGCAAGCAGTTTGAGCTTCTTCAGCAGGTTAGTATGATTGTTACCCAGTACAAGACTCGATTTGTGGACCAAGCTCGCCATGCCATTATCTTGCTCCCTATTCAGAGGGAGAGAGCGAGGATATTCATCAATGGGATCACTTTCATTATCAGGCTACAGATGGCCAAGGTGACTGGAGATGATATTTCTCTCCAGATGACAGTAGAAATTTCTAGACAGATTGAGATGGTTCGTAATCAGAAGAAGGGGCCGGTGTCTGATAAGAGGCCTTGTCATTCCAGTAGTTTCAATGGTGCCTCATCTGGAGGCAGGGGTACTTTTGGTAGAGGCCATCCTTCCAGGCCATTTCAGTTAGTACTTCAAGCATCTCACAGTGCTTCGGGGAGTCGTGGTCCTTATGTACCATATTTTGGGCAACCAACCCACAGTGCACCATCAGCTCCTATCAGTGTACCTCCGATTTAGAGCTGTCATCATGGTTATCTGGCCCGTTCGGGCCAGCTTCAGCTTCAGCAGCCACAGCAGCAAGATGGGTGTTTTGAGTGTGGAGGTATTGGTCACATCAGGAGGTTCTGTCCTAGATTATTGGGCGGCATGCCATAGCAGAGTTCTCGTGCCATGGTTCCGACACCGGTTGATATGCTAAGATGATGACCTTAGCCATGCCAGGGTTGCCTCGATTAGAGTGGAGAGGGATTGCTGGCCATTCTACCAGCAAGGTATTTCTTATGCGAAGGCTCGACTTATGGTCAAGAAGGGATGTCTAGCTTGTTTGGCCTATGTTTGTGATTCGAGATCGGAGGTTCCTTCCATGGATTCAGTACCTATTGTGCGTGAGTTTGTAGAGGTGTTTCTTGCAGATCTATTAGGGATGCCACCCAACAGATCTATTGAGGCAGTTTAGAACTGGCATAGGCCTACTTCAGCTACAGAGATTCGGAGTTTCCTAGGTTTGGTGGGTTATTATCGTCGGTTAGTGGAGGGGTTTTCATCCATAGCAGCCTCATTGACTAGATTGATACAGAAGGGTGCTCTGTTTAGGTGGTCCGATGAGTGTGAGTTTAGCTTTCATAAGCTCAAGACTGCTTTGACAACGACATCAGTGTTGGTGTTGCCCACGGGTTCAGGATCATACACAGTGTATTGTGATGCATCTCGTATTGAGCTCAATGCAGTATTGATGTAGGATGGCAGGGTGATTGCATACCCATCGTGGTATTTGAAGGTTCATGAGAAGAATTACACTATTTATAACTTAGAGTTCGCAGCCATTATTCATGAGCTGAAGATTTGGAGGCACTATCTTTACTGCATATCATGTGAGGTATTCACGGATCATCAAAGTATACAATATTTGTTCAAGCCGGCAGATCTCAACTTGAGGCAAAGGAGGTGGTTGGAGCTGTTCAAAGATAATGATATCACCATTTTGTATCATCCCAGGAAGGCCAATATGGTGGCCAATGCCTTGAGTAGAAAGGTTGTGAGTATGGGTAGCCTTGCATATATTCCAGCTGGGGAGAGGCTGTTAGCATCAGATGTTCACGCTTTGCCTAATTAGTTTGTGAGGTTAAATGTTTCGAAGCCTAGTTGTGTTCTAGCTTGCACGGTCTCCTGGTCTTCTTTGTATGAGCACATCAGAGAGCGCCAGTATGATGTCCCCCATTTGCTTGTCCTTAAGGACATAGTGCGGCACGGTGGTGCCAAGCAGGTTACTATCAGAGATGATGGGGTATTGTGGATATAGGATCATATTTGTGTGCCCAATGTGGATGGGCTTCGTGAGTTAATCCTTAAGGAGGCCCACAGTTATCGATATTCTATTCATCCAGGTGCCGCCAAGATGTATCAGGACTTGCGGCAGCATTATTGGTGGAGGAGAATGAAGAAGGATATAGTTGCATATGTAGCTCGGTGTCTGAATTGTCAGCAAGTAAAGAACGAGCATCAGAGGCCTGGTGGTTTGCTTCAGAGGCTATAGATTCCTGAATGGAAGTGGAAGCATATTACCATGGATTTAGTTGTTGGGCTCCCACGGACTCAGACGAAGTTCGACGCGGTATGGGTTATTGTGGACAGATTGACCATGTCGGCACATTTAATTCCAGTGGCAGTTACCTATTCTTCAGAGCGGTTAAATGAGAACTACATCCGTAAGATCGTTCGTTTTCACGGTGTGCCCGTGTCCATAATTTTTGATCGAGGTACGCAATTCACCTCGCACTTTTGGAGGGCCGTACAGCGTGACCTAGGCGCACGGGTTGAGTTGAGTACAACATTTTACCCCCAGACGGACGGGCAGTCCGAGCGCACCATTCAGATATTGGAGGATATGCTTTGCGCTTGCATTATGGATTTTGGGGGTTCTTGGGATCAGTTCTTGCCACTTGCGGAGTTTTCCTACAACAACAGCTACCGGTCGAGTATTCATATGGCTCCCTATGAGGCATTATATGGGAGGCGGTATCATTCGCCAGTCGGTTGGTTTCAGCCGGGAGAGGCTCGGTTGGTTGGGTACCGAATTGGTTCGGGATCCCTCGGAAAAGGTCAAGATGATTCAGGATTGACTTCGCATAGCCAAGTCTAGGTAGAAGAGTTATGCCGACAGGAGAGTTTGTGATGTTGCAATCATGGTTGGGGAGAGGGTATTGCTTCGGGTTTCACCCGTTAAGGGGGTGATGAGGTTCGGAAAGAAGGGCAAGTTGAGCCGTAGGTATATCGAACCCTTTGAGGTTCTTGAGAGAGTGGGTGCAGTGGCTTACAGACTGGCATTGCCACCTAGTTTATCAGCAGTCCATACGGTGTTCCATGTGTCCATGCTCCGGATGTACCACGGTGATCCGTCCCATGTGTTTGGTTTCAGCTCAATCCAATTGGATAAGGATTTGACTTATGAGGAGAAGCCGGTGGCCATTATAGCCCGGCAGGTCCGGAAGTTGAGGTCTAAGAGTTATCCTTCAGTTCGAGTGTAGTGGAGAGGTCAGCCAATCGAGATAGCATGCGGAGTATCTATCCACACCTATTCACCAGTCCAGGTACCTTTTTATGTCCGTTCGAGGACAAACGTTTGTTTTAGGGGTGGAGAATGTGATGACCCGATAGGTCATTTTCAGTTTAACCTTTATTTTGATGTTTCGAGACCTCGACTAGCACCGTTTAGTATTCCTCGATTTGCATGCGTAGTCCGTGTCCTTTTCCTGAAAATGTTTATTTGAAAAATTGATGAAAATGTGAAATTTAGTCTGAAAGATGAATTAAGTTGACTACGGTCAACGTTTTGTGTAAACGAACCCGCATTAGTGTTTTGACAAACTCGGTGGGTCCGTATCTTGATTTGGGACTTGGGCGTATGCCCGAAATCAAATTCAGAAGTCCCTAACTTGAGTTAACGTAATTTGTTGAAAACTAGCAAATTGAATGTTAAAAGATTTCGTAAGATTGATTGTAGGTTGACTTTGTCTGCAAAATTTGGTGCAAAACGAAGTTGATTTGACGTGATTCGAATGTACGGTTTTAAATTTGCATATTCTTGAGTTTCTTTGAAAATATCATTCATTTTTATGTACGATTCGTAGTTCTAGGTATTATTTTGGTATTTTGATCGCACGAGCGAGTTCTCATGATGTTATTACACTTGTGTGCATGTTTGGTTTGGATCCTTAGGGATCAGATGAGCTTAAGATAGGCTACCAAGTGATATTTGGACTTAGGTATCTGCTGGTTTGCTGATATATGATGTTTTGTATGTTGTGCTTTGCGGTCACAAAGCTACTCTCGCGATCACGAAGGGGAAATTAGGACTGGAGGCAGAGTACTCTTCGCGAACGCGAGGTACTGGTCGCGAACGCGAAGTGGATGGGGGCTCACCCTTTGCGAACACGACTGTACCTCCGCGAACGAGAACATTTGTGGGGATTATGAGGGAGCTGGGCAGTGTTCTGCACGAACGCGATCAATGGGTTGCGAACGCGATGGCTAGGGGGAAGAGCCATCATGAATGCGATGAGCATCTCACGAACGCGAAGGCCAATAGGGTCGTTGTGCTTCGTGATCGCGTCAGGTCCTTCGCGAATGCGATGAAGACCCGACGCCAGTGACTTAAAATGTTCCAAAGATGGGATTTTCATCATTTTTCACTATCTTCACATTAGAGCTCTGCCTAGAGGCAATTTTGAAGAAGAATTTCACCCCCACTTCATAGGTTAGTATATTTTAACTCGTTTTCTTCCATTTCCATCAACACTCATTAATTTCTAACCTTAATTTATACTCTTTCATGGCAGACAATTAGGGATTTGGGTAGAATTGGGTGTTTTTGTAAAATTGAGATTTAGACCTCAAACTGAGGTCGGATTTCGAACTTATCACTTAACCAGGCTCGGGGTGAATAGGTAATTGGGTTTTGGTCCGAATCTCGGGGTTTGACCAAGCGAGTCCGGGGTTGACCTTTGTTTAATTTTTGGAAAAAGTGTAAAGATCTTTGATTTATCTATTGTAATTGATTTCCCTAGCATAGTTTGATAATATTAAGTCGATTTTGGTTAGATTTGATTGGGTTGGAGGCGGAATTTAGAGGAAAGACCCTGATTGAGCTTTGATTTGATTGCGGAGCGAGGTAAGTGTTGGGTCTAACCTTGATTTGAGGGAATTAGGAACCCTTGAGCTATATGTTAGGTGAATTACGTGTGTAACGACGTATGAGGTGGCGAGTTTATATACGCCGTCAAAATAATTATTTTCATGCTTTCCCTTATTTCATTAATTATCTTATTCCATGTCTTAACCGTTACATGCTTTAATTTCTTTTCTATGCCGTAAATTGTTACTTGTCATTAATTACTCTTGTATTGAAATGTTCGTTTCTTCCATGATTCCATGATTAATTGTTGCTTGCCTTAATTGTCTTACTTGTACACTTTAACTGCCATATATTTGGCTTGTCTTGTTTCTTTGTATTAGTTGTAGCATTCCTTGGTTTGGTACAGGGTTTCTTTATTGCTTTGATTCATATTCTTTAATCGTAGAGATTCTTGTGAATTGAGTTATTGGATTGATTACATTTATTGAATTTGTTTATGGTTCGGGTTGCACGCCGCGATGGTTGTAATATGGTGGAATAAGGGAGGAATTGATATTGATAAGGTGGGATCGGGTTGCACGCCATAGCGGATTTTATATGTGATTTTTATATTGATATGGTGAAATAAGGGAGGATTATGATATTGATTTTTATTATATGGTGGGATCGGGTTGCGCGCCTCAAAGAATTTTATATGTTATTCTTGATATTAATATGGTGAAATAAGGCAGGATTGTGTTTGTACAGTGGGATCGGGTTGCGCGCCGCAACGGATTGGGTGTGTTGTACTCATTGTTTTATTGTGTAAGCTTTCAGTATTTTCATATGATATTCTGAGGACTGATATTTCTGGATTCACTGATTTTGAGGGTTGAGTTTGTTTTCATCAGTTAATTATTTTGTCGTCGTTTCTTGTTTTCCTGTCCTATTGTTATTATTATTATACTGCGTACAGGTTATTGTAAGTGACCCGCCTTAGCCTCGTCACGATTTCATCGAGGTTAGGCTCGGCACTTACAGAGTACATGAGGTCGGTTGTACACATACTACACTCTCCACTTCTTGTGCAGATTTTGGAGTCGGTCCTAGCGGCGGTCAGTAGATTGCTGAGATTCGGTGCTTTACGGAGACTTAAGGTACAATTGCACAGTGTTCGAAGCCCTGAATTCCCATTCTACATTACTCTAGCTGTTTATTTTATTTCAGATAGTTATGCTTTTTTTAGACTTTTATTTGTAGTACTCCAGTCACTCGTGTACTTGTGACACAAGTTCTAGGATTGTATCTAGATATCATGATTATTTTGGTTTACTCACTCGATTTTTGTTTTTTCAGTTTCTTGGTTATTATTTAATTTGAATTGTTAAAAATGGCTAAAAATCATTTCTAACGATTTCTTGCCTAGAAAGTGAAATGTTAGGCGCCATCACGGTCCTGAGGGTAGGAATTTCATATCGTGACAAAGACGTGTACATAAGGTAACGAGTGTGTACACGAACCTATATATGGTATTTTGACTGGTTTAGGCTCTCAGACTCTTTCATGCATTTAATCCGAAATTGAAATATCATGTTAGATCTTCCATTGTTAAATTGCTCTTATATGCTTTACTTGATGTTGTTATCACATGCTCTTTCCCTTATTGTTAAACATACTCTTATATTCCTTAATTGCCTTTGTTATCTATCTTATTATCATGTTACCTGCTTTATCATCGGGTTATTCTGAATTGAAGTTGTTGATTATTGAGATATCTTTCCTTATTGAGTAATTCTCACTCATTTGGTTATCATTGAGATTCTTGTTCGTATTGTGGTTGAGCCGTGGGCAATATATTGTGGTAACTTTGGTATTGTTGATTTTTGTAAGTTGTGGCATATGGAAACTTGTGGTGCGAGTTGTTATTGTGTTGTAATATTGATATGCATTTGGAGTTATAAGGTTAGGGGTTAATGTGCATGCGGAGGCATAAGGTGGGATTTATGTGCGTGTTGCTAATAAGGGAATTACTGTAAGCTACGCAGTGACATAATGGGGCTAACGTGCATGTAGCTATTTCGGGAAAAATATTTTCAAAACTATCTTAATGTAAAGCTCACGCAGAGGTATAAGAAAAGATTGTGATTTTGAATTGTAAATTGTGGATAAAAGACGGTACCTCAGTTGTGATTCTTGTTGTACATTCTATGTTAAAGAGGCTTGTTGGTTGAACAATTTTGTTATCTCTTTATTTGCCTTACTTGTATTTGCTTCGTATTGATTTCTTGTTGTTCTTATCATGTGTTCACTCCTTGTTGCCTTTATTGTTTTAAATTCTGTTGTTAGCTTACATTATTGAACTTCTTTATATAGTCATTTATTTCCTTGTCTTCCATTATTTGTTTATGTTATACCTTGTTCAGTTTCTCTAATTATCTTATGTGTTAATTCTATTAAGCTATCAATGAATGTTAGGCTTACCTACTCTTAGAGACTAGGTGCCATCACGACATCCTAAGGTGGGAAATTGGTGTCGTGACATGTTGGTATCAGATCTCTGGGTTCATAGGTGCTAGGAGTCATAAGCAAAGTTTAGTAGAGTCTTGTGAATCGGTACGGAGATGTCTGTACGTATCTTCGAGATGCTACGGAACTGTTAGGAAAATTCCACTTCATTGATTCCTTGTTGTGCGAATTTGTTGATTTTGAAATCTGAGTTTTGTCTTTCTATTTTCTCAATGATGGTGAGGACACGCGCTGCTAGATCTGATGATCAAAAAGTCGTGCCCCTGCTAGAGCTGCGCGATGTCGGGGGCAGGGTAGAGGCCGAGGAGGAGCACGTGGTGCAGCTAGAGCACCTGCCCGGGCAGGGACTAAGGAGCCACCAGTAACTCTAGTTGGGGGACAGACACCCGAGATACCTGTTGTTGCCCCTGGACTTCAAGAAACCCTGTCATAGTTTTTTAGCATGTTCGGCAATCGAGCTCAGGCGGGACTGATTCCCCTTGCACCAGCAACATCTCAGGCTGGGGGAGGAGGTCAGACTCCCACAGCCCACACTCCAGAGCAGTGGCTCCATGTTGATCAGGTCTTGGGGGTTATGTCAGTGCAACCTGTTGTTCCGGTTCAACCTAAGGTCAGGCCAACAACATCTGAGGAGGAGCAGAGGAGACTTTAGAGGATCAAGAAGTATGATTGTCCTACTTTTAGTAACACAACTACCGGGGATGTGTAGGGCTTTCTAAAGAAGTGCCACCATACTCTCCGCATCATGGGTATTGTGGAGGTGAGTGGAGTTGATTTTACTACATTTCAGCTGTCAAGAGCAGTGTATCAGCGGTGGTAGGCTTACGAGGAGGGTAGTCCAACCCTACTTACTTGGGCTCAGTTTTTAGAGATGTTTTTGAGAGAGTTTGTTCCCCAGACCCTTCGGGATGCATGGAGAACAGAGTTTGAGTAGCTGCGTCAGGGAACTATGACAGTGTCAAAGTATGACATTAGATTCACTGAGTTATCCTGACATGCAACTACCTTGGTTTCTACAATCAGAGAGCGAGCCTGTAGATTCATCAAGGGTCTCAACTATGGTATTAGATTCGGCATGGCTCGAGAGTTGAAGACAAACACTCTATATCAGCAAGTGGTAGAGATCGCGTGGAGGTTGCATGGTACGCGGGACTGAGAGAGAGGGGACAGGGAGGCCAAGAGGCCTTGAGGTACTGTAGGATTTAGTAGTGGCGACACTGCAGCTACAGCCCGACATGGCAGAGGATATGTGAGTCAACTAGTTCATTCAGCACTTCTAGCTATTAGCAGTGCTCCGGCTATTTCTAGGCCTCAGGTTGCCCGCTATGCACAACCACTTCCTAGTGCACCTCCCATGCGGGGTGCTTTCATCGGTCAGTCCAGCCGACCGGGACAGTGTCAATTTCAGCAGCCATACCTATCGAGAGCTTGTTTTGAGTGTAGCGATACCAGACACATGGTGAGGTGACTATCCAAAACATAGGAGGGGTGCACCTCCACAAACTACACAGGATCCATGGATTCCACGGGCCCACAGGGTTCACAGATCATGGTTGATGCTCACATTGCCGCCCCACCTACACCGCTAGCTAGGGGTGGAGGTCGGGCAGGTAAAGGTCACCCAAGAGTGGGAGACCAGGCTTATTTCTATGCTTATTCGGGTAGGACGGAGGCTACCACCTCAGATACAGTCATCACAAGTATTGCTCTGGTCTGTCATAGGGATGCCTAAGTTTTATTTGATCTGAGCTCCACTTACTCATATGTGTCATCTTACTTTGCTCTGTATTTGGATATACCTCGTGATTCTTTAAGTTCTCCTGTATATGTGTCCATGCATGTGGGAGATTCTATTATTGTGGATCATGTTTATCGGTCGTGTTTAGTTATTATTGGTGGTTTGAGACCAGAGTTGATATATTGTTACTCAATATGGTAGGCTTTGATGTGATCTTGGTTATGGATTGGTTGTCACCCTATATTGCTATTCTGGATTGTCACACCAAGATTGTGACACTGGCTATGCCAGGTTTGCCACGGTTGGAGTGGAGGGGTACATTGGATTATATTCCTAGCAGAGTTGTGTCCTTTCATAAGGCACAGGAAATTACTGAGAAAGATGTGATGATACCTAGCTTTTGTGAGAGATGTTAATGTTGATACTCCTACCGTTGAATCAGTTCTGGTAGTTAGGGATTTCCCAGATGTATTCCCAGTAGACCTACCGGGCATGCCTCCCGATAGGGATATTGATTTTGGTGTTGACTTAGTGTTGGGAACTCGGTCCATGTCTATTCCACCATATCGTATGGTACCTGTGGAGTTGAATGAATTGAAAGAGCAGCTTCGAGCGTTGCTTGATAAGGGTTTCATCCGGCCGAGTGTCTCGCCTTGGGGTGCTCCAGTTTTGTTCGTAAAGAAGAAATATGGCTTCATGCAGATGTGTATCGATTATAGATAGCTACGTAAAGCTACAGTCAAGAACAAGTACCCATTGTCGCGCATTGATTACTTATTTGGCAAGCTTCAGGGTGCTAGAGTGTTCTCAAAGATTAATTTGAGGTCAGGGTATCATCAGCTGAAGATTCGGGACTCGAATATCCTGAAGACTGCTTTCATGACTCGATATTGTCACTACGTGTTTTTAGTGATGTCATTTGGGCTGACCAATGCCCCAGCAGCATTCATGCACCTGATGAACAATGTATTCTAGCCATATCTCGACTCTATTGTCATTGTATTCATTGACGACATTTTGGTATACTCTCGCAGACGGGAGGATCATGAGAAGCATTTGAGGATAGTGCTCCAGACCTTGAGGGAGAAGAAGTTGTATGCAAAATTCTCAAAGTGTGAATTATGGCTTGAGTTTTGTGGTGTCGAGTGAGGGGATCAAGGTGGATCCGAAGAAGATTGAGGTAGTTCAGAGTTGTCCTAGACCGTCTTCAGCTACTGAGATTCAGGGTTTTCTTGGTTTGGCCGGGTATTATCGCTGTTTTACGGAGGGTTTCTTGCCCATTGCTACAGCTTTGACCAGATTGACCAATAAGGGTGCTCCATTCAGGTGGTCCGACGAGTGTGAGGAGAGCTTTCAAAAGCTAAAGGCTACCTTGACCACAACTCCAGTTCTAGTTTTGCCCTTACCATCGGGTTCATATATGGTTTATTGTGATGAATCGAGGATTGGTATTGGGTGTGTCTTGATGAAGGAGGGTAGGGTGATTGCTGATGCTTCGTGTCAGTTGAAGCCCCATGATAAGAACTATCATGTTCATCATCTAGAGTTGGCAGTTATTGCTCATGCATTGAAGATTTTGAGGCATTATCTCTACGGCGTGTCTTATGATGTATTCACAGATCATTGGAGTCTACAGCACCTATTAAAGCAAAAGTACCTGAACTTGAGGTAACGGAGATGATTAGATCTGTTGAAAGACTATGATATCACTATCATGTATCATCTTGGGAAGGCCAATAGGTATGGTCGATGCCTTGACTAGGAAGGCGTAGAGTATGGGTAGCCTTGCATATATTCCAGTGGGTGAGGCCCACAGTTTGCGGTACTCCATTCATCTGGGTACCGCTAAAACGTATCAGGATTTGAGGCAGCATTATTGGTGGAGAAGAATGAAGAAAAATATAGTGCAGTATGTGGCTCGGTGCTTGAACCGTCAGTAGGTGAATTACGAGCATCAGAGGCCGGGCGATTTGCTTCAGAGACTTGAGATTCCCCAGTGGAAGTGGGAGCGTATTACCATGAATTTCGTTGTTGGGCTCCCACGGACTATGAAGAAATTTGACGCAGTGTGGGTGACTGTGGATAATCTAACCAAGTCTGCACATTTCATTTCGGTTGTGACTACCTATTCTTCGGAGCAGCTAGCTCAAATCTATATTAGTGAGATTGTTCACCTTCATGGGGTGCAGTGGCCATCATTTATGATCGATGCACGCAGTTCACAACGCACTTCTAAAGGGCTGTACAATGTGAGTTAGGCACACGAGTTGAGTTGAGTACAATATTTCACCCCCAGATGGACGGGTAGTCTGAGCACACCATTCAGATCTTAGAGGATATGCTACTTCTTGTGTTATTGATTTTGCGGGTTCATGGGATCAGTTCTTGCCGCTTGTAGAGTTTTCCTACAATAACAACTACCAATCGAGTATTCAGATGGCTCCTTATGAAGCCTTATATGGGAGGCGGTGTCCTTCTCCAGTTGGTTAGTTTGAGCCAGGGAAGTTTAGGTTGTTGGGCACTGATCTGGTTTGGGATGCCTTGGAGAAGGTCAAGTTGATTCAGGATCGGCTTCGTACAGCACAGTCTAGACAGAAGAGTTATGCCGACCGAGAGGTTCGTGATGTAGCATTTATGGTGGGAGAGAGAGTTTTGCTATGGGTTTCACCCATGAAGGGTATGATGAGATTCGGGAAGAAGCGCAATTTGAACCCTAGGTATATTAGTCCTTTTCATATCCTTGAGAGAGTGAGGGAGCTGGCCTACAAGCTTGTATTGCCACCTAGCTTATCGGCAGTTCACCTGATGTCCCATGATTCCATGCTCTGGAAGTATTATGGTGATCCGTCTTATGTGTTAGATTTCAGATCAGTCCCATAGGACAAGGATTTGACTTATGTTGAGGAGTTGGTTGCCATCGTAGACAAGCAGGTCCAAAACTTGAGGTCAAAGAACGTTGCTTCAGTGAAGGTTCAATGGAGGAGTCAACCAGTCAAGGAGTCGACTTAGGAGACCGAGCATGATATGCGTAGCCGTTATCCTCACCTTTTCAGCACTTGAGGTATGTCTCTATGCTCGTTCGAAGACGAACATTTATTTTAAAAGGGGGATGTAATGACCTGGCCGGTCGTTTTGTATATTTTAGCACCGTTCCCCTATTTATTACCTCATCTATGTTCAATTATGGTTATGTGACTTGCTGGGGTGGTTGATTTGGTTTTGGGTGATTTTCGGGGTGAATTGGGACACTTAGTCCCAAAGTTTGAAGCTTAAGTTGGAAGAGTTGACCAGAGTTTGACTTTTGTGCAGATGAATCTAGAATGGAGTTTTGATGGTTCCAATAGTTTCGTATGGTGATTTTGAACTTATGAATATGTCCGGATATTGATTTGGAAGTCCATAGGTTGGTTTGAGGATTTTTGGCAAAAGTTAGAAAGTTAAAGGTTCGGAAGGTTGATAGGTTTGACCGATGGTGATTTTATTGATATCGGGTTTAGATTTTGGTTCCGGGTGTTGGCATATGTCCGTTATGTCATTTGGGACTAGTGTGCAAAAATTGAGGTCATTCAGAGTTGATTTGATATGGTTCGGCATTGGTTTTGGAAGTTGGAAGTTCATTAGACTTAAATTGGGGTGTGATTCATTATTTTGATGTTGTTTGATGTGATTTGAGGCTTCAGCTAAGTTTATATTTTGTTTTAGTACATGTTGGTATATTTGGATGGGGTCTCGGGAGCCTCGGGTGTTATTCGCATAAAGTTCGGCTTTATTTGATCTTGAGGAAACCCTGATCTGATATATGGTGTATCCTTCTTCGCGATCGCGTCATGGTGGTCGTGTCCGCGTAGTGTTACTCAGTGGCAGGTGGTTTTCTTCTTTGCGTTCGTGAAGAAGGCGACGCATTCGTGAAGGTTAAGAGGGGATGTGAATCGCGATCGCAAGAGTAGTGATGTGTTCGCGCATAAAGGTGAGGCCAGCTTGGGCACCAACCAAGCCTTAAGCCTTCATGTTCGCGGTCAGGGGGATGCGTTCGCGTAGGTGTAGCACTGTGAGGCATCATGTTCATGACCTGGGCATCACGTTCGCGTAGGAAGTTTTGTCATCTGGTATCTTATGTGCTTCGCGAATGTGACGAGCGCAAAACACACATGCTAGTCGAATATAGTATAATATAATATCGTATCCACAGGGATTGGAGTTAAACAATATTTTTGTAGTTTATAGCTTGATTGCTATCCAAGATGATCAAAAATTGAGATTTATGTGATTAAAAATAAAATTAACTAAGAGTCTAAACTATTGGCTAATGACAATTGCAATAAGAGTAAGCAAAGAAGATATCAATGGGAGAAAATAGGGGTTGATTGGATAGGTGCAAGATACTTGTCTGGGATTAACCTCTAGTTAATTCACTTCTAAGGTTCAAGTGAGTCTCTCCAATTCACTCTATTATTAGTTTGAATGTTCAGTAGAAACTCCTCTCTCGATTAAGTCTCAACCTCACAATATGAACTAAGTTAAGCTCGGTGAAGATATACAAGAATTTATAGTGGATTGGTTTGTAAGAGAACCTCTTTCGATTATTCTCCTAACTAGGTCTAAACAATAATTCAACTAGCCTCTTTCGATTACTAAGAAGAATCAATGAATTTAACCAACAAGATAATGTAAAAAACATCACAAGTTACGCCTCTTTCGATTACATAAACATGTGAATATATATGCAACAATCAAAACCCCAAAACGATTCTATACATAAAAACTAGAGTTTATATCCACAAACAATTCTCAATACACCAAATCCATCAATCCCTAAAGAGAACTACTCCATAGATATGGAATAATTCATCACAAATAAGTTTAAGTTAAAAGAAAACATAAAAGATCCAAACCTTTGTCTTGAGTGAGGATAGAATCATGAAATCCTTGTGCTCTTGCTTCTCCCACTTCTCCTTAGCCTCCTTAGGTCTAAATTATGTCAAAAAAACCTACAATACCGTTTTTCCATGTATATATACCAAGTAGGGTCGAGCCCAAACAAAAACATCTTCTCCTACGCAAAATAGGACACTGTTCTGGAGTTGGACATGCACGGCCGCGCACCTGGAACTGTGCTCGCGCACTTGGTCGCGTATTTTTTCATACTGTTCTGCCCCAAGTGTGCGCCCAGTGCGCGATCGCGCACTTGGGTGGTATAAGTTGGGAATTAGTGAAAATGTAAAACATGAAAGTTGTAGCCCTTTTAAATAGCTTTCTAACTATATATTATGGAGCCCAAATGGATTTTTGAGCGAAAGGTTATGTGCATTTTACTGGCCAATGCGATGTATGCCTGCTCGATTCTTTGTTTCGTTCTTAAAGTGCACTATCATCCGTTGATCCCTAAACACTATCCCAACTTAATCCTTGGGCTTTTACTCAGATTTCAAAGCTCCCTAATTGCTTAAATTCATTCCGTAACATCTACATAGATCGGAATCACTCCTACAAAGTATAAAACATATAATTAGTGCAAAACACTAGGGATTAAAACTCCAACTAAATAAAGCACAATAAATTAGAATGCAATAAGCGACTAAAAGACAAGATTATAGTCTACCATCAATACCCCACACTTAAACAATTCTCCTAACTTATCATACCAAGAATATTGAAAATAGACTAAGTACAATAGTGTAATATCCTAGCCTCAAGATTTGACTCAAAAGCGCCATGCATTATTTATAACCTTCTCACTTACCCTAACATAGAGGTCATCAACATTACCTTTACTTCGTGAATCACGTGCCCTAACTACAAAAGAGAGTAGTTCCACACACCATAGAAATTAATAACAATTAGGAACTCGAGATAGAAAGAATTCACTCACTCTCAGAAATAACATTCTCATGCCACAGAAGATGAACCATAGGCTTGCCCGTAGTGTACTACTCCACTAATTGAGTTCATTCAGTCAAGGATTAAGTAGGACTTTAATTGGTTGTAGTGTAAGCTGCGGGACGGGTAAGATACATTTAGATATAAGAGTGACTACACCTTCCTAAGCACTTTAATATATACATTTCATTCAAAAACCCCACACTTATGTTAAACCATACTCCACCTTTACATCAATATACATTAACTCCCAACTTCTTTAAGCACAATTGCATCAAGAGTTACCACTTATTAATGAGTATTTTTCACAACAATACAACTATATTTCTTCTTTTTAAATTTAAGTGGCTCTTACTTTTTTCGAAACAGTGCACCTTTCTCCTTATTTCAATAGTTCCACTCAAAAGCCAAACCAACCACCCCACACTTTAAGTTTTACACAATTCATACAATTTCAAGTGCTCACTAGAGGTAAAAGGTTCAAATAGATGGTAAATTTAACAAATGGGTAAGGCTTGTGGTTGCCAAAGAAATAAGATTACAGGCTCAACGGGGTTAACTACGATACATAACAATTTGGTGGATAAAACACATAGCTGGCTCAACAAAGAAATGCCTATATCACTTCCAAAACTGAACAAATCTACTATTTCGCTTTGCAAACACACGAGGCAAGTTCTAGACATCAAATGCAATGCAAAGAATCATACAAACCTCACACACACATGGCACATAACTCACTCGGGATTGATTTATCAAGACACTCTAGTCAAAGCAGTTAAGCAAAGTTAAACTTATACAAATTAAGGTACTTAGGCAAGAGTCAAAAACTAAGCCTAAGCATCACAACTAAATCACTTACTATTCTCAAGGCATAATAAAGTTAAGATAAGTTGCCTTCAATTCAATTCATAGTACAAGGTTTCCTACTCCTAAAAATAAAAATTAACTACACCCGGTTCAAAACAAAACCCTTGAAAAAGAACCGCGGTACAAAAAACAACTAAGGGGGAATTAATACACTACCTAACAAAATAAAATCTTTTTTCTTTTTCTTTCGACTTTAATTCCTCAAGAAACCTGTCGAATGATATCCATCGTCGGAAAAAATCGAAAAGTTTAAAATTTTTATGGTTTTCCAATTTTTTTTCTATCAAACAACTACAACTAACAAACAAAAACTAAGACTAATATACATACAACATACATACAAATATAACTCACCCCATACTTTAAGATGCGGCATGTCCCCATGACAAACAATTAAAAAGTATAAGGTAGAGGAAACTTTCTTGAATCTCTAGTCGGGATCTGAGTCAAAGTCGGGCTCCATTCTTCTCGCCCGAACTAGTGCACACATCCACGCAGACAGCATCTTCTCAGCCTTCTTGGGGTATGCCCCACACTTGTCTTTCTCAATCACTGGGACCTTATCTTTCAAGCCTTTCACTCTCCATTCTACACTCGCAGCTAGCTTCTTCTTTCTCACCCCCATCTCCACGTTCATCTCAAAAGTCACCGTCTGCTCACCCACTCTAAGCATGAGCTTTCTATCATGTATATCTAAAATTGCTCTATCCGTTGCTAAGAATGTTCTTCCTAAGATAATGGGGGACCTCTTTATTCTCCTCCATCTTCACCACAATGAAATCTATAGGAAAGACGATCTTATCTACCCGAACTAAAACATCTTCCACTATCCCCTCGAGTATTATAGTTGTTTGGTCTGCCAGCTACAAAGATATTGGCGCAGACCTTATCTCTCCAAAATCATTCTCCAATTTCCTGTAAATAAGCAAATGCATTAAATTAATTGAGGCACCAGAATCACATAAAGACTTATCAAAATTAAGAGTGCCTAATGAGCAAGGTATAGTAAAACTCCCTGGATCTCCACACTTTTGTGGGAATTTGTTTTGCAAGATTGCACTGCAATGCTCTGTGAGTTTGACCACTGATGTTTCCTCAATCGTCCTTTTCTTTGTAAGGATCTCCTTCAAGAATTTTGCATAAGTTGGCATTTGTGAGAGAACTTATGTGAATGGAAAGTTTGCATTAACCTGTCTTAGTATATCTAAGAATCTCTCAAACTGCTTGTCCAGCTTCTCTCTATACAGCTTTTGGGAAAAGGGTAGAGCAGGCATATGCTCACTCTCATTAGATTCCTCACTTCTTGAAGTTTCCTCTTTCTTCTTTTTCTCAGCTCCTTTCTTACCTTTCTTCTTATTATCAACTTCATTTTTCAGTTGCTCCCCACTTTCTTTTTCAGGCACCTCTTTTTGGATTGTAATGGGATCTTTCAACACTTGCCCGCTTCTCAAGGTCACAACATTTACCGTTTTCTTGGGATTGTTTTCAGTATTAGCTGGCAGAGTACCTGGGATTCTCTTAGATAATATAGTTGCAGTTTGTCTCACTTATCTCTCCAAGTTACGCAAACATGTCCCAGGTTCTTTGATAGTAGCACCATGAGCATCTAGCCTCTCATCCATCTTGACAATAAAGGACTTCATTAGATCTTCTAACCCAGACTGAATAGGTAGTTGAGGCTGAAACTGCGGCCTCGGCTGATTCACAAAACCAAGAGTTCCTTTTCCTTGAAATCTGGGATTGTTTTATTTCCATGCATTTATTGTACCCCCAGGTGAAATCCATGAAAACCGGGGTACTTCTGACCCATTGTATTGAAGTTATAATTCCCAACAGTATTAACTTCCTCAATTGAGGCTTGACACTCATGAGTAGGGTGTCCTCTTCCATATATATCACAAGCTGCATGATTCTCACTCTGTTTTAACGCTAATGTCATCTTCCTTATCTCTTTCGCCATGGCATCAAGTTGTACCTGCACGGATGTGTTAGCGTCAACTTGGTGAACACCAGTTGATCTTTTTCTTTCATCAATTTCAGAGGTCCACTGATTTGCGTCTTCAAATAACTCATTCGGAATTGTGACTATCTCCTCCGGAGTCTTTTTCATCAACGGGCCTCAAGCTGCATTACTCAATATTCTTCGTGAGGCTGGTGTCAATCCATCCCATAAATCCTTGAGTTGCATCCAGAGTTCAATACCGCTATGTTGACACTTTTGCACTATCTCCTTAAACCTCTCCCAAGCTTCAAACACAGTTTCATCTCGTTCTAGCAGAAGTTATGGATTTCTCTTCTAAACTTGCCTGTCTTAGATGATGAGAAATATTTAACAAGAAATTTGCTAGTCATCTCATCCCATGTTCTAATCAATCTATTAGTCAAACTACGAAGCCAGTGCTTTGCATCATCTTTGAGTGTGAAGGGGATTGCCCTTAAGTAAACTGCATCTTGTGACACACCATTGTATTGAAAAGTGTTCATAATCTCTTCGAAGTCTATCAGATGATTGTTTGGATCTTCGTTCATCTTTCCTCTGAAAATGCAACTATTTTGAAAAGTTTGGAACAATACTTGCTTCAGCTCAAAATTGTTATCTACCAAGTGGTGTCCCAGCATCGGGAGCTATATTTCTAAATTGGCCTGCACCTAAGGGTTGATTCTGAATAATTCTCCGAGCCCTTTCCTCCTCGTAGACAAGGTTTGCATTTCGAAGAGTGGTCTCCTCAGCATCTCGCGCAGCTTTTTCTCTTTGCTGGGCTGCCTCTCTTGCAGCCAAATCAACATTATCCTCATCTCCCGCCATAACTTCTTTGGTTTAGGATTGCCCAACCTTCTATGTCTTCGCGGGGAGATTTATTTCTTTCCTCAGTTGTCGCAGTTGCTTTTCAATTTCCAGCTCGTATGGTATAATTTCCTTCCCAGAGGATCGAGTCACGCACCAATCTAACATGTAGCCTACTGGCTAATGACAATTGCAACAAGAGTAGGCAAAGACGATATCAATGGGAGAAAATAAGGGTTGATTGGATAGGTGCAATATACTTGTCTAAGATTTAACTCTAGTTAATTCACTTTTAAGGTTCAAATGAGTCTCTCGAATTCACTCTATTATTAGTTTGAATGTTTAGTAGAAATACCTCTCTCGATTAAGTCTCAACCTCACAATATGAACTAAGCTAAGCTCGGTGAAGATATGCAAGAATTCGTAGTGGATTATTTTGTAAGAGAACCTCGTTCGATTATTCTCCCAACTAGGTCTAAACAATAATTCAACTATTCTCTTTTGATTACTAAGAAGAATCAATGAATTCAACCAACAAGGTAATGCAAAAAATATCACAAGTTACGCCTCTTTTGATTACATAAATATGTGAATATATATATGCAATAATTAAAACACCCAAAACGATTCAATACATAAAAACTAGAGTTAATATCCACAAATAATTCTCAATACACCAAATTCATAAATCCCTAAAGAGAACTACTCCATAGATATGGAGTAATTCATCATAAATAAGTTTAAGTTAAAAGAAAACATAAAAGATCCAAACCCTTGTCTTGAGTGAGGATTGAATCATGAAATCCTTGTGCTCTTGCTTCTCCCACTTTTCCTTAGCCTCCGTAGGTCTAAATTATGTCAAAAAGTCCTCAAAATACCGTTTTTCCATGTATATATACCAAGTACGGTCAGGCCCAAATGAAAACACCTTCTCTTACGCGAAATATGACACTTTTCCGGAGTTGGACGTGCGTGTCCGCGCACCTGGAACTATGCTCGCGCACTTGGTCGCGCATTTTGCACACTGTTTTGCCCCAAGTGCGTGCCTAGTGTGTGATCGCGCAGTTGGGTGGTATCAGTTGGGAATTTTGGAAAACTTAAAACATGAAAGTTGTAGCTCTTTTAAATAAATTTCCAGTGATATATTGTGGAGCCCAAACGGATTTCTGAGCGAAACGTTATGTTCATTTTACTGGCCAATACACAGTATACCTGCTCGATTCTTCGTTTCGTTCTTAAAGTGCACTATCATTCGCTGATCCCGGAACACGATCCCAACTTAATCCTTGGGCTTTTACTTAGACTTCAAAGCTCTAGAATAGCTTGAATTGATTAGACTTCAAAGCTCTAGAATAGCTTGAATTGATTCCATAACATCTACATAGATCAGAATCACTCCTACAAGTCATAAAGCACACAATTAGTACAAAATACTAGCGATTAAAGCTCTAACTCAATTAAAGTGCAGTAAATTAGAGTGCAATAAGCGACTAGAACACAAAATTATATCCTACCATCAGAATGCGAGGCACTTTCTGCGTACGCGAAGAGAATCACCTGGGTAGCAGATTTAAAATCCCATTTCGAGGGTTAGAGTTATTATTTCATATTGTGAGTTGTAGTGCTCGCTTTTGGAAAAAGTTTGGAGGGGATTTTCAATATTTGGATGGGGGTAAGTGTTTTTTACTAGGATTTGTTATTATTTCATGATTCCATATTTATTTTTAGCATTTATTTAGTAAATTAAAGTGGTGAAATGGGGGATTTTGTAGAAATTGTTCAAAAATGAAAAATGGAGGTTTGAACATCGATTTGAGGTCGGAATTGGATAATTTTAGTATGATTGAACTCGTATCGAAATGGGGGTTTGGATTTTGTAAGTTTGACCTGGTTTCGAGGTGCGGGCCCTAGGTTAACTTTTTGAGTTAACTTTTTTATTTTCTTTCAAGATTGAAACTTTATTATCAAAAATTACGTCATGTGGCTTGTATTTATGGTATTAAGTTTTTTTGTCTAGATTCGAGCCGTCCGAAGTTGGATTTTCGTGAAAAAGGCTTATTAGTGGATCGATTTAGCTTGTTTGAGTTAAGTATCTTGTCTAAGTTTATGTGGAAAAACTACCTCTTAGAACTTGGGTTGACTTGTGTTATTTGGATTATGTAAAAGACATGTACACGAGGTGACGAGTATGTACACAGGCTTATATGTGATATTTTGATAAGTTTAAACTCCTAGATTCTTTCATGCATTTAATTAGAAATTGAACTATCATGTTAGATCTTCCCTTGCTAAATTTCTCTTACATGTTTTACTTGATGTTGTTATCACATGCTCTATCCCTTATTATTAAACATGCTCTTATATGCCTTAATTGTCTTTGTTATCTCTTTTATTATCATGTTACCTCATTTATCGTCGGGTTATTCCGAACTGAAGTTGTTGATTATTGAGATATCTTTCCTTGTTGAGTAATTCCCACTCATTAGGTTATCATTGTGATTCTTGTTTGTATTGTGGTCTAGCAGTGGGCTATATGTTGTGGTAACTTCGGTATTGTTTATTTTGGCAAGTTGTGGCATATGAGCACTTGTGATGCAAGTCGTTATTGTGTTATGATATTGATGTGCATGCATTGGTATAAGGATAGGGGTTAATGTGCATGTGGCGGCATAAGGTGGGATTTATGTGTGTGACTCTAGTAAGGGAATTACTTGAAGCCATGCAACGACATAAGGGGCTAACATGTATGTAGCTATTTCAGGAAAAATATTTTAAAACATATCTTAATGTAAGGCTCACACGGCGGTATAAGAAAAGGTTATGATTTCGAATTGTAAATTGCCGATATGAGGAGGTACCTCGGTTGTGATTCTTGTTGTACATTCTATGTTAAAGAGTCTTGTTGGTTGAACAATTTTGTTATCTATTAATTTGCCTTACTTGCATTTTCTTCGTATTGATTTCTTAGTGTTCTTATCATGTGTTCACTACTTGTTGCCTTTATTGTTTTAAATTCCGTTGTTAGCTTACATTATTGAACTGCTTTATACAGTCATTTATTTTCTCGTCTTCCATTATTTGTTTATGTTATACCTTGTTCAGTTTCTCTTATCCTAGTAGGTGTCTTAACCTAGCCTCGTCGCCACTCTACAGATGTTAGGCTTGGTACTTACCGGGTACCATTGTGGTATACTCATACTACGCTTCTGCATATGTTTATGCAGATCCAGGTACTTCAGCTCAGAAAAGGCATTAGTGATTTGACCATACATTTTTGAGACTTCAAGGTATACCTGTTTGGCGCTCGCAGACCTCAAAGTCACCTTACGTCCTAACTTATACTACGGTGTACTCCTTGTTTAGACGGTGTTGTACTAGGGATTTTTAATATATTTTTGTAAAGCTTATGACTCAGTTTCATCGGTTCTTGGGAATTTTGTCACAGATGTTCTATTTTGGAGTCATTATGAGTTTTATCGAATTATCTTATTATCCTAGTTATTAGTTTTGTTATGTTATCCATGAATGTTAGGCTTAACTAGTTTTAGAGACTAGGTGCTACCACGGCATCCTAAGGTGGAACATTGGGGTCGTGACATTATTTCATTAGCAAGTATCTTTTATTTGCGTGAACTGATAATGATCTGTAAGACCAATATAATTAGAGGAAGAGAGAAGAATATATTTTATTTTTAAAATTAATTCAAATATATTTGTCTCTCGATTTAAATTTATAAACATGATCTCAATTCAAATATTTGTGTATATCAATCCAAATATATATAATATTTCTAAATGATATAATATAATAAGAATATCAAAAATTGTGTATTTTATCTTACAATTTCAACTACACTCTAAGCATTATAAATTATCTATACAAATATATAATATAGATTAGATTTTGTCATAAAACCTAGTAACATTTTGCCTTTAAAGTGAGAAGTAGCATTTTCTCTATTTGTCACTTGGCTTGACCTCATACTTCACTATCATTATTTTAATAAAATATATGAAGTTATATTACGTGTCGGCAACTTCACAATTTAAAATAGAATAGTTTCAGAGTATATAAAATTTATTTTTTTCGTAAAAAAAAAACTAAATATTTTTAAAATAAAATTCAAAAAGGTAACTAATAATTAACAACATATAATGCATAATTTAATTTTCTTAAAAAAGTAAATTCAAAAAGGAATCAACTATTACCTAAATCGCCAAGTGACATATTGTGAGGCTGCCACATGGCTTAATGTGGAGGTGTTTCTCTCTCATTTTAATAATATATTAATATTAATATTAATATTTTAATATTTTTCAACATTATATGGAATAAAAAATTAAACTTTACTTCTATTTTATTTTAATATAAAATTTTGATTTTTATATTTTTTGCTATGTTGCTTGTAATTCATTACTATGTATCTTTATTTTGTGTGAATTGATAATGATCTGCAAGACCAATATAATTAGAGGAATAGAAAAAAATATATTTTATTTTTAAAATTAATTAATGTCTCTCGATTCAAATTTAAAAGCATTATCTCAATTCAAATACTTTTGTATATCAATTCAAATATATACAAAATCTCGAAATGATATAATCTATAAGAATATTAAAGATTCTATGTCTTAGCTTTCAATTTCAAAAAGACTCTCAGCATGACAAATTGTCTATACAAACCTAGAATATAGATATAGATTAGATTTTGTCATAAAATCTAGTAAACCTTTGCCTTTAAAATGAGAAGTAACATTTTCTCTATATGACACTTGGCTTCACCTCATGATTCACTATCATTATTTTAATATAATATATGACGTTATATTATGTATTGGCAACTTCCCAATTTAAAATAGAATAGTTTCAAAATATATTATTTTTAATATATAAAAATAATTGTTTCCGTAACGAAATTATTATGTATCTGTAAAATTAAATTCAAAAAGAGTAACTAATTATTAACAACACATAATGCATAATATAATTTTTAAAAATTTAAATTCAAATAGAAATAAATTATTACCTAATCTAACTAACCTTGTTTAAATTTCCAAGTGGCATATTGTGTGGCTGTCACATGGCTTCACGTGGAGTTTTTTCCACTCTTTTTAATAATATATAGATGTAATTCATTACTATGTATTTTTTATTTTGTGTGAATTGATAATGATTTGCAAGACCAATATAATTACAGGATTAGAAACGAATATATTTTATTTTTTAAATTAATTCAAATATTTTTATCTCTCGATTCAAATTTATAAGCATTATCTCAATTCAAGTACTTTTATATATCAATTCAAATATATAAAACATGTCGAAATGATATAATCTATAAGAATATTAAAGATTGTGTATCTTAGCTTTCAGTTTCAAAAACACTCTCAGCATAACAAATTGTCTATACAAATCTATAATATAGATATAGATTAGATTTTGTCATAAAATCTAGTAAAATTTTGCCTTTAAAGTGAGAAGTAGCATTTTCTCTATATGACACTTGGCTTGACCTCATGCTTCACTATCATTATTTTAATATAATATATGAAGTTATATTATGTGTTGGCAACTTCCCAATTTAAAATAGAATAGTTTCAAAATATATAATTTTTAATATATAAAAATAATTGTTTCCGTAAGGAAATTATTATGTATGTTTAAAATTACATTCAAAAAGAGTAACTAATTATTAACATGTTACCTCATTTATCGTCGGGTTATTCTGAACTGAAGTTGTTGATTATTGAGATATCTTTCCTTGTGGAGTAATTCTCACTCATTTGGTTATCATTGTGATTCTTGTTTGTATTGTGGTCTAGCCATGGGCTATATATTATGGTAACTTCGGTATTGTTGATTTTGGCAAGTTATGGCATATGAGCACTTGTGGTGCGAGTCGTTATTGTGTTATGATATTGATGTGCATGCATTGG